>JAYJLX010044280.1:313-13332 GCA_036873525.1 Chalinula nematifera
ATTTTCTAGAAACTCGTGGTCTGCCTGTGCTTGATTAAAAATATCCATGCCATCACTGCTGAAGTAGGAGGAACTAAAAAAAATAAAGTAGTAGTTTTGCCCACAGTACCCCTTTTGATTAAAAACATAAGAATAGTAAAAGCTCCAAATGAAACTAATATAATTTGGTGAGACATACCTAATATAAAACTAGTTGTAAAATTTATGTAAGCATTTTCAAATATAAACATTAACAATAGATTAAAAAGGCAACCACCAATTGCTTGATATGCGTTATTAACTGACAAAGCTAAATTTCCACTCAATTTTTTTTGCCACAATGTTCCAGCTGTTATTGCAAATAAAGCTAAGACTGTAGCTAACAATCCTAAAGGAGGAATTTCTTTTCCAAAATCAATACCTAAGACAGTGACAGAACCAATGAAACCTAAACTGATACCTACCCACTGTTTCCAAGATATTTTTTCTCCAAAAATAGGACCAGATAAAATATTTGTTAAAATCGGTTGAAGTGTAACTATTAAAGCTACAATTGCAGCTGGCATCCCAATTGAAAATGCATACCAACATCCACCTAAATAAATCCCATGAAATAAAATACCTGTTGAAAGACTTTCAATAATATTTTTTAATTTTCCAAAAATTTTATCATTACTGAAATAAGCAAATATGAGAAAACCAATTGTTACAATCCCAAATCTAAATGCTAAAGCTGCAAATGGAGAAGCGTTTTGAACAATTTCTTTCCCAGATATGAATGCCGATGACCATAATAATATAAAGAGCAAAGGAAATGATTTTGTCATGGTAAAGATATATGGCGTAATATCTAATTTTTGTTGTGAATTCTATCCATTTCTTGAAGTTCGACTTCAAGTTTGTCTAATTCTTCACCACCAGCCATCATACTAAGAAGCTTTTCTCTAGAAATATCTTTTTTTTGGAATGTTCCCATGCTTTTTCCTCGGTTAAGTACAGTGAAACTATTACCAACAGGGTAAGCATGATGTACATTATGAGTAATTAAAATTACAGCCAATCCCTCAGATGCAGCCTTTACAATATATTTTAATACCATTGATGCTTGATGAACTCCTAAAGCAGAAGTTGGTTCATCTAAAACTAAAACTTTTGCTCCAAAATATATAGCTCGTGATATTGCTAGGCATTGTCTTTCACCACCGGACATAGTTCCAACTGCCTGAGATGGATCTCTAACATCGATACCTATCTGTCCCATTCTATCTGCTGCTATCTTATTTGCTTTCTCCACATCAAAAGTTTTAAGGAAAGGAATACCTTTTTGAGGCTCTCTTCCCATAAAAAAATTTCTAGTAACACTCATTAAAGGAACTAATGCTAAATCTTGATAAACTGTTCCTATACCAATATCTAAAGCATCTTTAGGTGAGTCAAAAACAATTTTATTATCTTCAAATATAATTTCTCCTTCATCAGGCTTATGAACACCTGCTAAAGTTTTAATTAAAGTCGACTTTCCTGCTCCATTATCTCCAAGTAAGCACATGATCTCACCTTTTTTTAATCTCATAGTGACATCTTTAAGCGCTATTACCTTCCCAAAAAACTTACTAATATTATTAAATTGAACGAGATAGTCAGACATTATTTACTCTCAGTCACTTTCTTTCTGATATAGTTATTAAACACTACAGCTATCAACATCATTGCTCCTAAGAAAACTTTAAACCAATCAGTGTCAACATCTGTATAAAATATTCCCATAGATACTGTACCAAATATTATTGCACCAAAAGCAGCACCTATTGCAGATCCATACCCACCAGTTAAGAGACACCCACCAACAACAGCTGCTGCAATAGCTTCTAGTTCTTTTAAAGTACCTCTCATAGTATCTGCAGAACCCGCATCTAATACTTGAATACAAGCAAAAATAGTAGAAGCGACTGCCGTACCAATAAATAGACTTATTTTTACCCTTCCAACAGGCACGCCGACATTTGTTGCTCCAACCTTATCGCCTCCAGATGCGAAGATCCAATTACCGTATCTTGTTTTCATCAATATCCATGTTGCAAACAATGTTAATGCAATAAACCAAATAACTGATGGAGGTATTCCAGTTGCAAGAGGAGTTCCATCAGTTCTTAGTTCAATTAATTTTAATGATCCCAACCAAGTAAAAAGCCATTTAAAAGTATCTGTAGCAAATAACCAAGCTAATGGATCATCTTCAATTAATACTCTTAGTCCTGGAACTTGAGTTCTACCAGTAATCAATCTTGTTATTGCTAATGTCAAACCTCTTAAAATAAAAAGCATTGCAAGTGTTACAATAAAAGATGGCAAACCAGTTTTGACAACCATTATGCCATTAAAGTATCCAACCAATACTGCCATAGCGAAGGCAAAAACTATACTCATCCATAGTGGCCAACCCCAATAAATTGCAGGAATTGCGATACAAATTCCAGCAAAGCCAATCATTGATCCAATTGACAAATCAAATTCACCGCCAATCATTAACATCGCTGCTGCTATTGCTATAATTCCTAAATTAGCTGAAACATCGAGGAAATTAAGCATTCCATAGGCGCTAAACATACCAGTATCGCCAGCTACAATTCCAAAAAATATAAATACAAGTATTGATCCACCTAATGCACCTAGCTCGGGCCTATTCAATAAAACTCTTAGTGGTGATATTTTTTTTAGACGTTCGTCTTCATTAAGACTACTTTTTGATGAAATACTTTTTGATTTTAATGACATTTAAATTTTGAAAAAAGGCCTGACTATAAAATTTAGTCAGGCCTTAAATATAGATTTTATCTATAACCTTGAGCTGCCCATTTAATTACTTTAGCAGCATTATCAGGAGTAACAAATCCAGGTCCAGTCATAACTACACCAGCAGGCATTGTTCCCCATCTCATGTACTGAGCAAAAATAGCTATAGGCAAATAACCTTGTAGATATTGTTGTTGGTCAATTAAAAACTCTACTTTACCTGCAGCAGCAGCTTTTAACATGTTAGGTTACATATCAAATGTTCCTAATTTAACATTTCCAACTTTACCAGCAGCTTCTAAAGCTTTTAGTGCTGCTTCACCAGATAAACCAGCTCCTAAAGTTAGAATAGTGTCATATCCACCACCTAATTTTGCAGCAACAGCTTTTTGAATTTCAGTTGGGTCATTTGATGTTCCAAGAATATCAACAGATCCACCAAAACCTTTTTTGAAACCTGCACATCTTCTATCAAGCGCTACGTTTCCAACTTCGTGGTTAACGCATAAAGCTTTTTTTCCTCCAGCAGCTTTCATTTTTTGTCCGCCACCAACGCCAGCTTCAAATTCAGTTTGACCTACGTGTGCACTAATTCCTAATGATGCATAGTCATCCGAACCAGAGTTCATAGAAACTACTGGTATACCAGCAGCTATTGCTGCTTTAACAGATTTTCCTAATGCAGCTGCATCAGGCAAAGTAATTACAATACCTTTTGGTTTTTGTGATACAGCGTTATCAATTAGTTTTGCCATTTCAACCATGTCAAAAGTTCCAGGCGCAGTGTATTTGCAAGATACTCCCATATCTTTACAAGCAGCATCAACTCCATTTTTAGCTACCGACCAAAAAGGGTCATTAGCTTGTCCATGTGAAACAACAATTATATCAGTTGCTAATGCTGATACAGACATCATTGCCCATGCAGCAACAGCTAATATAAAGTTCTTTATTGTTTTCATTTTTAATTTCCTCTCTTAAATAAAAGTTAACTTTTAAACATCAAAGCTAACATAAATTTATTTAGATTGTAAAGAAGCAGGTTGTATTCAACCTAAAGTTGATTTTTAATATTTTATTTTTTCAAACTTTTTTGATTTTAATGACCGGATAGCACTCTCAGCAATTTGTATTGAAATCTTTCCATCAATAAAACCACTTTTAGGTCTTAAATTTGATCTGAATAATTTAGCAAGATCATTTAACTGTTCTTTATATGCCTGATCGTATCTTTCTATAAAAAAATGTTTAAAGCTTGATCGTGCATTCGTACTTTTATTAGAATACAAACTAATCTCATTTTCTTTGATATTATCAGAAATAATCATTCCTTTGCTTCCAAAAAGCTCTACTCTTTGATCATATCCAAAACTACAATGTCTAGAATTACTAATAATACATTGAACACCATTTTTTGTTTTCAAAATTGCCGTAGCAAGCTCGAAATCTTTAAGTTTATTGAAGTATTTATTAGAAATATTACTCCCTGTAGCAAATATAGAAACAAATTCATCTTTACCTGCATAATATCTTGCTAGATCGAAATCATGGATCATCATATCTTTAAAAATACCACCTGAGGCTTTTAAATAATTTATAGATGGAGCAGCTGGATCTCTGCTAGTAATAATGATTTTCTCTAGCTTTCCTATCTTGCCTTTTATTAAATTATTTTTTAGAGAACTATGACCTGGATCATATCTTCTGTTAAATCCAATTTGAATTTTATGATTAAATTTATTTATTTTTTTTTCGTAATTTTGAATTTTTTTTAAATTTAAATCTAAAGGTTTTTCACAAAATACTGTTTTGTTACTTTTTATACTTTCATATATAAATTTAAGATGAGTTGATGTAGTGGAAGAGATAAAAATACAATCAATTTTTTTATCTTTATATGCTATTTGAGGACTTTCAATATTTTGACAATTTAGATTTTTTGAAACTTTTTTTGCAAGTTTTTTATTAACATCGAAAATATATTTAAGATTAAAATTTTTATTATTTATTAAATTATTTGCATGCATTAGTCCTATTCTTCCCAAACCGAATAATGCTACGTTAATTAAATTTTTACCCATTGTTTTTTTAATGATGATTTCTTGCATGCATCAATGAATTTAGCAGTCTCCAAACCTTCTTCTTCGTTAGGAAAATAAAATCTTTTTTTTGTATTTGTTTTTAAATATTCAGCAAATTCCTTATATATATTTGCAAAAGCATCTAAATATCCTTCAGGGTGACCAAATTTTACTCTAGAAAATTTTTTTGAAAAATTTGCCTTTGTATAACCTCTTTCTAAAAACTTTACTGCTCCTTTGCTTGGATTAAATTTTAGATAATTTGGATCATTTTGAACCCATTCTAAACTTCCTTTAGACCCATATACTCTAATTCTTAAACCATAAACACCACCTTTAGCTGTTACACATGTCCATACAATTCCTTTAGCACCATTATTAAAATTAACAAAAACTTGTGCGTTATTATCCATATTAACGTCCTTCGAATATTTACTTACATCGGCTATCAGTTTTTCTCCTTTAAGGCCTGTAATATAAATTGCTAGATGATATGCGTGTGATCCTATTTCATTGAGAACTGCTGATACACCAACAATTTTTTTATCAACTTTCCATTTAAAAACCTTTTTTGAATTTTTTTTTGAAATTTTATTACCATCTGTCCAATCCTGAATATATTCAACATTGATATATTCAACTTTTCCAATTTTTCCTTTTTCAACTAAATTTTTTGCCTCTCTAACCATTGGATAAGATGAATAGTTGTGAGTCAGTGCATATTTAATTTTTTTGTTATTTTTAATCGCTTTATATAGTTTTTTTCCCTGCTCAAGATTTCCAGCAAATGGTTTGTCTGAAATTACATGTATATTTTTTTTTATAAAATTCTCTGCAATAATTTGATGACTTGATGGTGGAGTCATTATTGCTACAACATTAATACCATCTTTTCTTTTCGCTTCTTTTTCAGACATCTCCTTGTAATTTGAATAACATCTAGATTTATCTAAACCTATGCTTTGTCCAAATTTCCTTGATTTATCAACACTTCTAGAAAATACCCCTGCAACGATTTCATATTTGTCATCATATCTAGATGAAATTCTATGAACATGCCCGATCCAAGATCCAGGTCCGCCTCCAACAATTCCAAGTTTAAATTTTTTAGGTTTAATTTTTTGAAGCATCTAATATCATAACAAAACTATTATTTATGTCAGTAAAATTAGGTATAGCCCCAATAGCTTGGAGCAATGATGACATGCCTGAGCTTGGTGGTGATACTCCGCTTGAACAATGTCTTTCCGAAGCTAGTGAAGCAGGATTTAAAGGAATAGAGTCTGGGGGAAAATTTCCAAAAACATCAAAAGAATTAATTCCTATATTAAATAAATATAATTTAAAATTATGTTCAGGTTGGTATGGAGCAAATTTAAGAAAAAATACTTTTGAGGAGGAAAAATTAAAAATTCAAAACCAATTGAAACTATTTCAAGATTGTAAAGCACCCTGCATGGTTTTTGCCGAAGTTTATGGTTCTATTCAAGGTGATCCAAATATAAATTTGTCTAAAAGACCTAGAATGGATTTAGACGAGTCTAAAAAATATTATAAAAAAATTTCAGAAATGGGAAAATATCTAGAGGATCAAGACATGCCTCTTGCTTACCATCATCATATGGGAACTTGCATTGAAAGTGAAGAAGATACAAGAAGATTATTAGAAAACACAGATGGTAGTGTCAAACTAACTTTAGATACTGGACACATGTTATTTGCAAAAGGAGATAGTTTGAAAATTTATAAAGAATTTAAAGAAAGAATAATTCATATACATTGCAAAGATATGAGAAAAAATGTTTTAGATAATTCGTTAAATCACGATTATAGTTTTAGACAGGCTTTTTTAGAAGGAGCCTTCACTGTTCCAGGAGATGGTTGTATTGATTACAAGCCTTTTTTTGACCTGTTAAAAGAACAAAATTATTCTGGATGGTTAGTTGTAGAAGCGGAGCAAGATCCCGCAAAAGCAAATCCTTTTGAATATGCTAAAATTGGATACAAATATCTAATTGAAACTTTAAAAAGTGCAAATTTAGAAATTGAAAATAATTAGTTATCTATATAAAGAAGTTAATTCATTATTACCAGCAGCAACACATGGAGATTTAAAACAAGTACCAACTATCCATTCTGATCCTGGTTCTGCTAAAAAATTTGATGACATTATAAAAATAACACCCATTTCTACTGACTGACCAGCTTTTCCTTCTGCTTTTATTCTCGGGTCAGGGTCTGTTTTAACTTTATTGTCATCTGAAAACGGATTTTCAATCTTAAGATTATCATTTATATGATTAACAACCTTTTCAGCTATCCATTCAGCATTACATGGATCACCCCAAACTGTTATCTTCCCTTCATCATTATTTCCACAATTATTAATTTCGCCATTAATAAAATCGACAACTTTTTTATGATTTTCTTTTACTAAATTTGCACGAGCTTCAACTTCAGGCCTTGTACTCGCTGTCCATATCAACATTCCTACCACATAAACAGCTGATATAATGATAAGAAACTCTAACAATCCAAAATTTTTTAATTTTAAGCTCATGAGATTTTTACTATTTTTGACTTTTCCAATTTATTGTCAAAAAAATCAATAATATTTTGGACTGTTTCAATACCCATTCTAGACAAACATTCTTCGGTAAATACTGCTGAATGAGGGCTTAAAAATGCTTTCTCATTTTTTAGCAATGGATTATCTACAGATGGAGGCTCCTTTTCAAAAACGTCAAGCCCTGCACCAAAAATTAAATCTTCGTTTAATGCCTTATTAAGATCATCCTCATTAATAATACCACCTCTTGCAGCATTAATTAAAATACAATTTTTTTTCATTTTTTTTATCATTTCATAATTAATTAAATGTTTTGTATTTTCGTTTAGAGGCATATGAATTGAAATTGCATCCATTTTATTTAAACTTTCACTTAAATCCTTAATTTTAGTACCACCAACTTTTTTAATTTCCTCTTCGCTGACAAAAGGATCATAAACAAAAATGTTCATTTCTAAACCCTTACATTTTTTAAGTAAACATTTTCCAATTCGACCAAAACCTGCAATTAAGATATTTTTATTCCATAACTCAATTGTTTTAGGAAGCTTAGTTCTATCACTGAACTTTCCAGTTTTTACAGTCTCGTTGTACATATTATTTCTTTTTGCAATGCTGAATAGCATGAATAAAACATGTTCTGCTACAGCTTGAGCATTTGCTGTAGCTGTTATTGCTAATGTGATATTGTTTTGCTTGGTTGCTTCAAGATCTATATTATCATAGCCTACGCCATGTCTAGATATCACTTTTAAATTCTTAGCTGAGTCTATAATTTCTTTTGACAATTTAGATGTTCTAATACTTATTCCATCACAGTCTTTTATTTTATCTTTCAAAAATTCTGTATCTGTATTGTCTACAACTTCAAATTCAAAATTTTTATTTCCTTTTAGTAAATCAATACCATGATTATGTATCGATCCTATTATTAAGATTTTTTTCATACGTAAAAGTTTATACTTTATTTATTAATAGGCTTTAGATAATTCTGATTTCACTGTGCCTTTTAAATTTTCAACTGTATTTTTCGCACCCGCACTTATAAATCTGGAGTCTGCTCCAACGGTTACAAATTGAAAACCTTTTTCAATCATTTTTTTTGCATAGTCAGTACTTCCGTTATGAATTCCAGCAAATATATTGTTTTTTTTTGCATGCTCTAATATTCTAAGTATTTCTGAATAAGCTTTAGTATCTTCACCTTTGTCAAAACCAGGCTTTTCTCCTATAGCCAAACTTAAATCAGCAGGCCCAATGTAGATACCATCAAGGCCTGGGGTACTCATTATTTCATCAAGATTTTCTAAAGCTTCTTTAGTTTCAATCATAGCCATTTTTAATATTTCATCGTTTGCCTGATCTCCATAATCAGGCCCTCCATAGATTAACCCTCTCATTGGACCGAAACTTCTATATCCATCTGGTGGATATTTACATGCTTGAACAAATCTTTCTGCTTCTTTTCGATTACTTACCATTGGGCAAATGATTCCATAACATCCAGCATCTAAAATTTTCATAATTTGACCAGGTTCATTCCAGTTAACTCTTGCCAAAGGTACGACTTCAGTCGCTGAAATCACTTGCATCATTGGCATTGCATTTGTGTAATCAACGAGCCCGTGTTGCATATCAATTGTTAATGAGTCCCACCCTTGTTGAGCCATTGTTTCTGCTGAAACAGTACTTGGAATTTGTAACCAACCATTGATTACAGCTTTGCCATTTTTAATTATTTCTTTGGCTTTATTTTTTCTCATTTACTCAGGTTTTTAGACCCATATGGGTATACTTTATATTAAGGTAATCTTTTATAGCCATAGATCCACCTTCACGACCATAACCGGTTTGTTTTATTCCACCGAATGGAGCCTCAGCAACTGCAACAGCCGCTGTATTTACTGCAACACAACCGGTTTCCATCATCTCTGATGCTCTATTAGCTTTGTCCATTGAGTTTGTGTATAAATAGCTACAAAGTCCAAGGTCATTATTATTTGCTCTCTCTACTACTTCGTCAAAATCCTTGAAAGTTAAAACCGGCACTAAGGGACCAAAAGGTTCTTCTTTCATAATTGTAAAATTGTCCTGCACTTCATCAAATACAGTTGGTTCAAAATAATAACCTTTATTAAATCCTGAAGGTCTACCCCCACCTAAAACAACTTTTGCGCCTTCACTCTTTGTCGTTTCAACTAATTTTTCAATCTCCTCCAAACGTTTTGCTGTTGTTAAAGGTCCTAAGTCAGTACCTTCATCCATACCATTTCCAATTTTTAATTTTTTTGCTCTATCTACGAAAGCATTTACAAATTCTTCTTTTCTTGTTTCTTGAATGTAAAACCTATTTGGGGATATACAAACTTGACCATTGTTACGAAATTTTGCTGTTATTGCCATATCTGCAACTTTATTCATGTCAACATCATCAAATACTATAAATGGAGAATGGCCACTTAATTCCATTGTAACTCTTTGAACTTTATCTGCAGCTTTTTTAAGTATTAATTTTCCAACACGTGTTGAGCCAGTTATAGAAACTTTTTTTATTATATCTGATTCAAGTAATTCATTTGATATTTCAGCTGGGTCTCCAGATAATAAATTGACTACTCCATCAGGAACTCCAGCATCTTTACAAATATTTACAAGCTCCATAACTGCTCCAGGTGTAATTACATCTGGTTTACAAATAACTGAACAACCAGCAGCCAGTGCAGTTGAAATTTTTCTAGATGCTAAAACTATAGGAAAATTCCATGGCACAAGTGCTGCTACAACACCTACTGGCTGATAGTAAACATTAACTCTTGTTTCTGGAAATCTACTTTGTAATGTTTCACCATAAATTCTCTTAGTTTCTTCTGCATTCCATTCAAATATATCTGCTCCACCACCAACTTCTCCAATTGCTTCTTTAAGAGGTTTTCCAACTTCAAGTGTAAGCCATTTAGCCAATACATCTTTTCTTTCACGCATCAAATCTGCAATTTTTCTTATTACATAAGACCTTTGCCATGGAGTGGTATTTTTCCAAGTTTCGAGTCCTTTCTCTGCTGATTTTAATGCTTTTTGAACGTCAACAGAGGACGCTTTTGATGCTTCTCCTAAAACTTCTTCTGTTGCTGGATTGATAACTTTATAAGTTTCTTTTTTTTCTGCTTGTTGCCACTGACCATCAATGAATTGACCAAAATTGCTATACATATTTTTTAAATTGTGTTTAATTGTTAAAAGTTAAAGATTTATATATAGAATAATGAAAAAAATAAAGCTCACTTGTGCACATGCAATAATAAAACATCTTATTGCTCAAAAAATTTTAATAGATGGTAAAAAAGAGCAGTTATTTGCTGGAGCTTTTGGTATTTTTGGACATGGCAATGTTGCTTGTTTAGGACAAGCTCTACAAGAAAATCAAGATAAATTACCAACTTATAGAGGGCATCATGAGCAAAATATGGCTCTGACTGGAATAGCATATGCTAGAGCCAAAAGAAGAAGACAATTTTTTGTTGCAACTAGTTCAGTTGGACCGGGATCTACAAATATGGTTACAGCCTCAGCTGTTGCTATGAGCAACAGATTACCAATTTTATTTTTGCCTGGAGATACATATGCAAACAGAATGCCTGACCCAGTTCTTCAACAAGTTGAGCATTTTAATAATCCTGGCATTACTCAGAATGATGCTTTCAAACCAGTAACAAAATATTTTGATAGAATTACAAGACCAGAACAAATTTTACAAACATTACCTCAAGCAATCCAAACAATGTTAGATCCAGCAGATTGCGGACCAGCTTGCTTATCATTATCTCAAGATGTTCAAGGTGAAACATATGAATATCCTGAGGAATTTTTTAAAGAGAGAGTGCATAATATAAGAAGACCAAGACCTGATGATTTTCAAATAAAACAAGCAGCTGAGCAAATTAAAAAATCTAAAAATCCTTTATTGATTTCAGGTGGAGGGGTTTTCTACTCTGATGCAATGGAAGATCTAAGTAATTTTGCAATTAAACACAATATACCAGTTACACAAACAGTTATGGGCTACTCTACTATGAAGAGAGATCACTCTCATTTTTTAGGTCCAATAGGTGGTCTTGGTGGCAAAGCAGCAAATAATTTAGCAAAACAAACTGACCTAGCTATTGCTATTGGAACAAAGTTAGCTGATTTCACAACTGGTTCGTGGGCAAATTTTGAGAACCCAGACTTTTCACTTGTTAGTGTTAATGTCTCTAGATTTGATGCTAGCAAACATTTGGCGCAATCAGTAATAGGTGATGCAAAAGTAAGCTTACAAGAGCTATCAAATGCTTTGGGAGATTGGAAAGCACCTGATGAATGGCATAAAAAATCAAGAGATGAATTAAAAAATTGGAATGATTATGTAGACAAAGAAAGCGGTCCAACTAATCAAGAACTACCTAGTTATGCACACGCTGTAGGAGCAATATATCGTAATTCAGATCCAACAGACATTGCTGTTACTGCAGCAGGTGGATTGGTTGGAGAAGTTGTACAAATTTGGAGGCCAAAAGAATTAAATACACATGAAACCGAATGGGGTTTTAGCTGTATGAGTTATGAAATTTCTGGTGCATTAGGAGTTAAAATGGCCAACCCAGATAAAGAAGTAATAGCTTTTGTAGGAGATGGATCTTATTTACTTTTTAATTCAGATATTTATTCATCAGTTATAACAAATAATAAATTAATAATAGTTTTATGTGATAATGGAGGCCATGCCGTTATTAATAGGCTACAATTATTTAAAGGTGGGAAAGAATTTAATTGTCTATTTAATAGTTCAAAAGCTCCAAATCTTGTACCTGTTAATTTTGCTAAACATGCAGAGAGTATGGGTGCAAAATCTGAGGAGGTATCATCTATTTCTGAATTAGAGGAAGCATTTAAAAGAGCTAAAAAATCAGATGTAACATATGTAATATCAATAAAAACTCATAGTTATGAATGGCTTGAAGGTTCAGCTTATTGGGAAAGCCCTACGCTTGAAATACCAACAACGAAAGAAAATGAGGAAGCTTTAAAACTTCATAAAGAAGGTAAAGCAAAACAAAGACAAGGTGTCTGATTTCCTTATATGAATAAAGTTTTCAAAGTTGGTCTTATTGGTTGTGGACATATTGCAGAAACTTATTTTAGAGCAGAGAAATATTTTAATAATATCAAAATAATTAAATGCGCAGATATTAATTTAAAAGCTGCAAGAAAATGCTCTAAAGAGTATGGAGTCAAATTTTTAAGTGTAAATGAAATTCTAAAAGATCAAGAAGTAGAAATTATTTTGAATTTAACTATCCCAAAAGCTCATTACGAAATTTCTAAGAAAGCTTTATTAAATGGGAAACATGTTTACTCAGAGAAACCATTGGCAATTAATTTAAAGGATGGAAAAGAACTTTTAAAAATTTCTAGAAGGAAAAAGTTATATCTTGGTAATGCACCAGATACATTTTTAGGAGGTATTATATGATTACTCATTTTTAAATTAATTTATTAACATTAGATTTATAACTATTTATTTGATCTATAAATCCAACACCCCCTCCTTCAATCATTTC
>JAYJLX010044291.1:0-13331 GCA_036873525.1 Chalinula nematifera
TCTGTTCATTCACCTCATTATCCTTCATTTATTGAAATATACAGAGACCAGGTCACCTGACGATCCTATTGACAGACGTTGCCATATATGGAATAATGGTATTTATTGGAAAACCAGAGGAGGCGTGTCTGTATTAGTGGAACTATTAGAGAAGAACAAGCGGTTGGTATTGCTTATGTCTTCCTGTGAACCAGACTATACTCTAAATATGACAAGATTTCGGAAAACTGTGATAGGAGAGATTTTGGCTTGTAAAGACGTGGTTCTCCTGAAAACAGCTGTTAAAGAATTTGTAATAGACAACTCGGACTTGCGATATCCTGAAATACTTCAAAATATTTCCAAAAGTATTTTATTTAATTTACATGAGTTTCACAAGTGCTATGATGATGGAAAAGAAATGGTTTTAGCTGAAGATGACATAACCTTGAAGAAGATCTCTGTGCTATTGAATGGAAGCAATATAAAGGAACAGTGTGAATCAATATTTGCAGGACGATTCAGTCAACAACAGGTAAATAATGTCACAGTATTATATCAGTATACAATACATTATGATAATATGTCATTACTTCATCATTGGGTTATTATACTGTTAATTAGATTCATAGTACAAATGCTCCAGTTTCAAAGTCGGATCATCCTCAACCCCTTCAGCACTTCAATAAAGGTAACAATAACATACTTTATTATAATAGCATTTTACTAATTCTCATTACAGATTTAAGCTGCTCTAATATATTCAACATTTTGCGTGATAAGACAGCATGGTGGAATGATATAGGGCGTGAACTGGGGGTGGGGCTTAATGTTCGTGAAAGCCTTCGGAAAGATGTCAATCTTTATGACAGTGATCGTTTGGAGATGGTGATAAATAAATGGCTGGAGTCAAGTCCATCATGGGACCAATTCGTTACTGCACTAAGGAATCTACAGTATAATGATATTGTCCGCTCTATTACAGAGGAACAGTGTGAGCCTGCTCTATCACCAGATGGACAATACTCTAAGGTAAACTGCATAGTTATTATAATGAGTATACATTATCTACCAGCTGTGTATTATTAGATATCCAGTTCAAATGATACTCCAGTAATAGAGTCAGTGGATTATTATTCTCAGCAAACACAATCACTTCAGTCCATTCATCAAGGTATAATGGCCTATTGATTGTGTGCTGTTGTATAATGTCACATTATGTACTCATAAACTAGATGTTCCAGATGATGTTGTGTCAATTAATGATCAAAAGACGACAGCTCAAGTTGAGCCGCTGAGAATAAATTCTATTAAAGACATTCAAAGCAAAAGTGAGACTCAGAAAAACAAAGTACAACATGTAAGTGATCACACACACATGCCGCCATCATATTAGTGTAACTTATTTCTATGCATCCTTTATATTTTACTGATGTTTTAATTCTTTTTAATTCCAGGGTATTTGTATTCCCTCTACTATTGAACACAGTGTTCTGTTGAGGTGCAGACCTCGACTTCTTGGAATCATAAGTGAACCTACTAAGCTAGCAAATGAACTAGTAGCGGAAGGCCTATTGTCACCAGATACTGAAGATCATGTGAGTACAACTCTCGGAATAAGTCGTTACAATGAAGCCAGTGTGATTATTGATGAGATCGTGAGATACTTTGAACAGGGTGACAATGATTCTGACAGGTTTTTGAAGTTTTGTCGAATACTCAAGGACCATGGTCAGCCAGGGTTGGATGAATTGGCAGAGGAAATGGAACAGTCAGTGTCATTATTAAAATTTATGTAGCCATGAACTTCCACACACACACACACACACTCGTGAACCATCACTTAATGCACACATGTATATTCACCCTCCATACCTACTTTGTAACACACATACAGCAACATTAATGTAGTACATTACCATGCTATCAAGTTACAGATACCATTAGCTTTAATTGTACCCACTAATTTTTTTTTAGTTAATTTTTTTTCTTGTATTTCTTCAACCTAATTTATAATTTAATCATATCCTGTATACTGCATATACTGGTACTTTTATTTTTGTTTGTGTAGTTTACCACTGATATTTACTTTAATTGTAATTCTTAAACGAATACCACTTATTTATCTTAATACTCTACCTTATGTTTTGTTTATGTTTTCAATATTTTCTTTTAATTAAACTGTTTAATTTTGTATCATGGTTATTGTTATTTATGTATGTTGAATTCATTAGCTGGAATCACTATCTTGAAACAGCAATTGAAAGTATGTCCAATAATCATGCATATACACAATCACTTGTTATACATGTACTATATGTATCCATAATATTAATCTCAATCAATTTGTAATATTAGTATTTCTCTTTCCACTAGTTTCATTAATGATGATGAGTTCGATCTTCAACCCAATCGTCCGAGTCTACTATTAGGAATACCACGTTCAGTCTACCACCGGCTGCCATTACTGAAGTGCTCAGCCCATTCTCCTTCAGTATTGGTATGACACTTACTGAAGATCACAGTAATATCGAGCAGATTAGAGTTATTGTGGTAAGACTTTTGTTGTTTTTTTTACTACTATATGTACTGTATAGCCGGAAAAATATTGGCATTGTTGAGTATTATTTAATGTAGCTTAACCGCCTGAAGTAATGCAGGAAAACTGAACTTCTGTTTCATTTATTGTTTCTCTTAACCATTTCTCTCTTTCTCTCTCTGTGTGTATAGTTGGTCTGATGGATGCTCTAATGTATATAGTGGCTCCCGTGGGATCACTACTGATACTCATATTCATACTACTACTGATAATATGTGAGAACTAGTACTAAAAAAGCATATACACATACATGTACATGCACATACAGATACATACACATACAGATACATACACATACACATATATACATGTACACTGTACATACACTTACATAGTCACATACATATGTACATACACTCCATGTTAAATACTGGCACACATAAATATACATACACTCTCTATGCTGTTAACACGCGTGTATGTGTATACTTATACGGTTCACATAGCTCCACCCACATTTATACTCTTCCTTTGTATTATCACAGGTTGTTGCTGTTTGTGTGCCATACCCGATAAGAGAGCCACGTTCAGACCTGACTACGAATTAATACGACTGAGAGAAGAGTATGCCAAGTCATGGCAACACGCCTTCAATCCTAATTACATGTGGTATGTTACTCCAGAGGACACACCCACTCATTCACTGTACTGTATTATCCTATTGTAATTATGTAATACTGTATGTTATCAAGGGGGAGGGGGAGGGGGGTTCCTTTGGTCTCGAGGTTATTATTCATGTATAAATGTGCCTCGTTAGGTTTATTAATAATTATTACAGCTCGAGAGATGATTACACCACTTATCAAGATGATCTGGATAATATGAACAAGTTCCCTCGTAACAAATTTAGATTAAACAAGTATGTCTCATGCTACATAAACTATACTGTACGTGTACATGTGTACAAGCTGCCTATACTGAGTTTGGGCTACTAGTTCTCTTTTGAATCAATGCTTCAACCTTTATTTCCATGGCCACTTCAGCTTCATTGATCGCGGTGAGTTTGGTGAGGTGTATCAGGGAATGGCTATCGATATATTAGCAGCTGATTCAGGATCAACTCCCATCACTGTCAAGACAATAAGGGAAGGGACATCTCAAGAAGAGAAGGAGAAGTTCCTCTATAAAGCTGCTTTTAATGAGGTACATTGTACATGTACACTACATGTACATGTATATGAGACCAATTGTATCTATTGTATTATGTTGATACTATAATTATTGTGTATAATTACTAGTTTATGTGGCATTATAATTTTCCTTTGTAGTTATTTCACTCATCAAAAATATCATTAAACTGTTAGGGGTATGACTGGACAATAACGTTTTGTTTATCATCTTAAAGTTGATGCCAGCTGGAGATCTACTCAAGCTCCTGAGAGAAGCTTTTGACAAGAATCCGTGAGTTTTTTTTATGATTACTAACAGAACACATTTCAGTATTCGTTTAATCACCTTTATTACAGGGGGCTCCCCTCCTGACCCAAGCTGAACAAGTAACAGTTGCTAAGGATGTAGCTCAAGGCTGTCAGTACCTGGAAGAACAGCACTTCATCCATAGAGACATTGCAGCTCGTAAGTGTCTGGTCACCCGTAAAGGAGCAGACCGTGTGGTTAAAATTGAAGACTTTGGTCTGGCTAAGGATCTTTATACCAGTGACTATTACCAGGTGGAAGGACAGAGAAAGCTACCATTTAAATGGATGGCACCAGAGGCACTAGGGAAATTCACCATGGAAACAGATATATGGTGAGTATCACACCATAAGGGGGGAGGGGAGGGGATTACACTTCACCCTTTCAACTGTATACCTCTTTCCTAATAAGGTGGGAGATATTCACCTTTAGTAAATAACCTCAGGATGGAACAATCAACCAGTGTTACTGTTTATGACAGGAGGTGTACAACTAGAGCAACATACCCTGTCACATGCTTTATAAGAGTATAAGGAGGTGCTGTATCAATTATAAGAGAGTCAGCTACTACTCTGATGAAGACAAGGAGAAGTAGAACTATATTATACGAGAGTGCTCCAACCCAGACCATCTTCAATCAGGTAATGATTATTGTATAGTCTTACACATGCAGATATGGCAAGTGTGTGGTATGCAGTATAGAAAGCATGTGTATGATTGTAACGATATTACATGTATTAGTATATAGTTGTAGTGTTTGGAATGTCCCTTCAGTCTTCACCATATGTAGTTAACCTTTCCTTTCTCTTATACAGCATAAAAGGTTAAGAAATCTTACCAGATGAGATAGTGTACGTCACTGTATGTACAAGAAGAAACAAACTTCAAAGGCATGCATTATGTAGTTGGAACCATAATACTGGAAATAATAGACACTATTATTGTTCTGCTGGTTATAGACACATTATTATTATACTGATTTAGTATTTACCATAATTTTTATTCATTCAAATTTCTTTTTTCTTTATTTAAAATGATTGTTGTAAACTATTTTTCTTTTTAAAATTATTGTACAATTGAGATAATTAGATTTTTGCTTAATTGATACGGTTTTTATTAATGCAACTCAGCCTTATGCAACTCAATACTCCTATCATAGTACAATGTCATTAACGTTGTGCATGCTCTATAGCCTCGCACCCGATTCCATGCAATGTGCACGAGTCTGGGTACGAGTCTATGCATAATTATCATTTATTAAGTATTTAGAGGTGTGGCTCGATCATTTCCAAAAGAAAAAATGGCAGCTCCTATATATTGGGGTATATAGAAAGTTCTGGTTCTGAGTCATATGGATTCGAAGCATTATTTGCTTATTACTATACAAGCTGGACACATACCTCCACAATCATGGGTGGAAATAATTATGAATTTTAAGCAATCTCAAGAAGAGGTGGAGCTGGAAATAGAAGATTCAAGATTACTTGACTAATGGAAGATAAGTATATAATATGCTATTTAGTCTCACTTACGTAACCAGACCCACTCTCTGCTTTGCAGTGATAAAGGTCAAATATCCATGACCAAGACAAATTAGTATCAGTCTCATAGCTCGATCAGTATATGCCACACCCAGTACAACACTTGCATATCGGTAAAAATAACCACACCCTTCCTGTCTCAGCAAGTCAGGGTAAGTTTGGATGAAATACCATTAAGCCTATGCTTAGAGACATCTTATGAGGATTATATATAATTAATTAAATTGATTGTTTATATCGTGTATGTGGCCGTGGGTGCTTATATGATGCACCCACCATTCAAATTAAATGAGCAAAAATAACATTAGGTATAATCATTATAGTCATCATGTGGTCCAATAATACATGTACCCTAGAGCACTGAATGAACTGTTGTTAGTAATTGCACATGCAGGGCACATAAGTGTTTATATTTGTCGCATTCATGTTATTTTTTTACTGTATGTGGACAAAGGCCATGCCACGCAGTCAACTGATAACTGCTAGTATTACATGTAGGACATCCATTAGCATATGCTGTATGGAAGCTGTTGTCTCCATTTGAAGCATATTCCGTTTATCCATTAGAACATGGCAGCTAAACCCATTTAAAGTATGATACTTCAATTGATCCAAACATTCCAGTTAGTGCTGGTCATGTGAGAATATAAAAGTGAACGAATCCCAAGGTGAATCTTTATTCCTGAGGTGTGTGCAAGCTCAAGATAGGGAAATAATTATTCATTATACTGAAAGCCGGACTAAGCAATACCTGCAATTAACCTGATCGAGATATGCAGAAGTTTATCACTGTATTTCCAGTATTTATAATCTTGGTAAATGATTTATATAGAATTTTGGTTACCTTTTTAACTATTGAATTATTTGTGCCAAATTTAGACATCAATGAAATTCTTCTTTTTTGCTAACATGATTTAGTAACAAGTTATTATTGAACATACAATGATAATTATGTAAAATTATGAATAGTTTTAGTTATAATTTTGATTGATATACATGTTTATATATTTGCTATAATCTGTTACTCTCTTTGTTTAGGGTGCTGCTGCAGCCTCAAAGCTTTTCCAGGTTCAAACTGATCAAGTGATTCTTTCCAACTCGGGTGAAGTGGAAACCCTCAAGCTGAGTGACTACAAAGTTCCAGCTAGTGCATCAGAAGTTATCATGTTTGCTCGTGTGCAGTGTGGCTGGAATAAGGAAAAGGTTCCAGGCCATATACTTGTAGAGTCTACTCCTTTCACAAGACAGCTCTACTTTGTTACGTATGACCAGAGCGCATTATCCTTCAACTCTGATTATTTCACCTTACCCATATCTGATGATCGTACTGTGAAGGCATCCATTGAAACTATAGGTACCAGCCTTGGTGGCTTGGAAGCTGTAGTTCAAAAATAGTTGGATACCGTGCTGGATGCAGCGACTGAGGCTGAGTGAGCAATTCTACCATTAAATGCAATCAACATTAGAACTATTAGACTATAATACCCCCAGTAATGCATACATGCTGGTAGTTTTTATGTATCATTACTTCTTATTTTTCTTTTCAATAATTAAAACAAGTCTGTGTATTGCATGCATTAAAAAGGGTTTCTAAATTAATTAAGTGATTTTCTGTATTACAAAGTTTTTACAAAAAAAAAAAAATCCTCAAATTTTAGAGGTGTGGCTGGTTATGAAAAGGCGTGTTCTTTACGAAATAAAACAACATGGCGACGTCTTGTACTGTTCAATGCTGTCGAACTCGCTGTTGAAAGTAACGCTGGGTCGTGGATTAGGCGTTTATGCTGCTCAGTGCTACAAGCATGAGGCCACGTACCTCGCTGTATAGTCATCAGGAATTAAACTGGCCCTTTGAGAGAAGCTTTTGTGGATGTTCTGTACATAAAGAGATTTCCATTCTAATTATAGGAGCATTGGTCTTCTTGGGCCACCCATCTTTCTCTCTCTTTCAGACTCTTAGATGGTGTCTTGATCTCGGAGTAACTGAAGTAACCTGTCTATGCATCAGTATTGAGAATTTCAAGCGATCTCAGGATGAGGTGGACTACCTAATGGAACTAGCTAAACAGAAGATAGCACGGCTGCTGGAAGGGAAGTACGGGAAATACTGTAAAGCCTTATTTAATCATTTTATTACACGACAAAACTTTTGTTAGTACACGCCCACTTATAGGTAATTAATATTATAATAAGAGGGTATTGATACTGACCAATATATATACATGTACATATGTCATGTATTATTTATGTCCTTCTGATTGTTGTAGTGAGTGTCCTTCGTTGGTATCATTTATAGTATTGAAGTATTGGACATATATCATGTATACATATTGTGATTATTATAGTGATGTTTCTGAAAATCTCCTGGAGAGGTGTCTATATATCGGTGATTCCCTGCCCCCTGACCTTTTGATATGAACCTCCGGAGAGGTCAGACTCAGTGACTTCCTGTTATGGCAGGTACTTAAATAGCAAATAACACTAATATTCTATTTAATGCCCTTCGGCCGTACATGATTGACATCATCGATATTTTAATTAATGCCCCTGTATATTTATGGTGTCAAATTTATCTTTAATACTGTGTAGAGTTCATATTCGTGCCTTTGCTTCCAAGACGTCCTGTGGCCTGAGTTCTCTCAATGGAATCTCTTCACAGCCGTACTCTCTTATCAGTCTAACTACACTCAATTACAGGTATGTAGAATTGTAGATATTGATCGCACTGGATTGAAGGATACAGTAGTATAGCTAAAACAACCCGGCCTACCTAATGTCTTTAGTATTACTGATATGTACATGTACATATAAAAGGTTGAGTACTCAACAATGAGTCACCATTATACAGAGTGAGGGTCCCTTGAAGCAGGTCTGCCCAAAATGTTGCACATCATTTCGATATGCAAGCATGGTAGTACCTTTATTATATTCATAGCTTCACTTATAACCCACGTGCAACCCCTACCCCTTCCACTCTTTTCTCTCTTTAATGTAATGCCTGATTGAGTAATAGTGTAATCTTTCTAAAACGAACCTTGAAATAACAAACACTTCTCTAGTATGAATAGTTTAAGATGTCCCGGGCTCCCGGCCGTAAGGGCTGTCTAATTATAGAAACTAGCCTCTATATATTGGAACCTTGGTATCAGTTACAATGAACACTGTTGCTGTCACCAATGTAGCTTTGGCCATGTAAATTAACCTGTATAAGGTGGACAAACGCCACATCCACAATTATTAATTAATATATTTTTTTTGATTAAAATAGTAAACAATACGCTAAGCTTGTGAAATGTATCCATCTGGTTCGTGTGTATGGTATTTCCTGACTGTATTTGGCATGCACCCTTGATAACTCTGACTATATAGTTTACTTCTACAAAGGTGAATCGTTAAACCTTTAAGTTAAGGACACCTCCATACAAAGAACACTTCTGGCTGTCCTTTATATATATAGAGGTTTCACTGCATGTAGTGTACTAATGTATGTACAATAGAAGTAGTTTAATGTATTTGTTCTTGTTTTCATTAGCAGTTCACCCACTACATCGTGGATTAGACACATGTTTTGCTTAGCACTGCAAGCTGACCACATATAACCTCCACCGTCATGGGCAAAAATGAATGCCAAGCGATCTCAAGATAAAGTGGAGCTGGACTATTCGCCTTGCCCGACTGTTGAAAGAGAAGTATGTGCTATTTAATCTCACATGCATGCCAGACCTACTCTGCTTTGCAGCGGGAAGGCGTGTCAACATCAAAGTATCAGGCTTCTTTAGTGTTGTTCTCGTTGTTAGGTTTTTTTTTAAATTTTTTATGCCACACCCATAACAACATTGTATAATTATGGGTAAAAGACCCTTCCTGTCTTAGCACTGTAACTAAAAGCCTAGTAGCCTTGTGTAATCAGTCCCTCCCATAAAGCCAATGGTATAGGGTTAATTGGTAATCTGATACATATGTGCTGTTCATTCACAAAGAATAATAAGAAATTTAAATTAATTTAATGAAGTAAATAGAGGTCATTTTTGCCAGTAATTTAATTACTTATAACTTTTACGAGCGAATGGGCTTCCTATTGCTCTGTGGACAAATGATACATATTCAGATCACCAAACCCTATAGCCCTATACCTTTAAAGTAAAGGTGTAAATTCGGCTTTGCGAGACTACATACTACTATGCGAAATGCTGTTAAGCCCTTAGTGGCATTTTATGAGGATTTTAATTAGCTGCATGCATGTTATTACTTGTACTGAGCCTGGTGCATATGTGTCACAATTCCGGCAAACAAAAATTAGGTATATAACCGTTATGTGCATGCTTAAAATAGTAAACTTTATAAGTAAAGTATACTAATGTAACACTGCAGAGAACTACGGGTAACATTGTACATCGCATATATTCTCCATTATATTTTTCATGTAACAAAAACCTATTATATAATTATATTGTTCTTTGTTTTATACAATTGCATCATATTATTCATCTGCTTACTATTGCATCACATTATCTTCAATTGATGCACTGAACACTAAAGACTATAATATTATGTACTGTCACTTATAAGACTTAGTTCAGTTCGTTATTCCTAAAAGAGTACCTTGTTACACTAAATGACCCATGCAGGAACAGTGAACTGTTGCACTAGGCGCATGCAAAAGCATTGTCCTATATTCTATTGTAGTTTGACAAAGCACCATTCCTTGCCAGCAAGATGACCCATGCACCATAGCATTCCTTGCCAGCAAAATGACTGTTATTATACATTCGAAACATATGTTCATTCTGGCCGTTAAACATGCATGCATGCTAAGCTAAAAGTGATACTCAATTATTTTATACATGACACATTAATTGTTTGCCAATATTTCACTACAAACAATATTGCGGGATTTTCACACTACGTGTGTGATATTTGCATAGTTGCCAATGTATTTCCATGGTAACCGTCAGAAATATTACACAGCATGTTGCGTGAAACCACGCAATATTTTTGTAGTGATATAAAGTGAACTGCTACTCCTAAGCAGGGGAATTTTTACTCCTGAGGTGCGTGCAAGATAGCTGAGAAATATTCAATACTATAGCTGCTAGTGAAAGCTGGACTGAGCAATACTGACTTAATTATATCAGTACCTGATTTAGATATGCAGAAGTTTATCGCTATAATTCCAATTTTTATGATCTTGGTAATGATTCGTATATGGTCAAATTTTGGTTACCTTTACGCATATTTATTTTTTCAGTACTATCATATGCATGAATTCAGTATGCATGTGTGTGCCAAATTGAATTAAAAATCTATATACCGGCATCATTTTTTTGCTAAATTTAATTATTACATTGAACATAATTATATACCGCAATGCATGATATGTGAAATATTTTTTTTATTTTGTTATAAAGCTCTTTATCTACTGAAATTTGAATGTCAGTGTATGGTACACATGCAATGATAATTAAGGTATCATCTGTTACTCTCTTGTTTATATATAGGGTGCTGCTACAGCCTCAAACCTTGTCCAGTTCAAAAACCCTCATAAGGTGACTCTTTCCGATTCAGGCAAAGTGGAAACCCTCAGGCTAAGTGACTATGGCGTTCCACCTTCTGCATCAGAAGTTGTTGTGTTTGCTCGTGTGGAGTGTGGCTGGAATCCAAATGGTCGAGGCCATATACTTGTAGAGTCTGCTCCTTTCAAAAGACAGCTCTACTTCGTTACGTATAGGCAGAGTGCAATGTCCTTCAACTCTGAATACTTCACCTTGCCCATATCTGATGATCATACTGTAAGGGCATCTGTTGAAGCTGATGGCGGACCCCTTAATATCTTCTCAGCTGTAGTTGAAATAGTTGGATTCTATTATGAAAACTGAAGCTGCCGAACGTATATTATATAATGCAATCAACAATATAGTAATCATATAGCTGAACTATAATACCCCCCACACTGCCGCATGCACGCTGGCATCAGTGCAGTTGTTATGTTCTTTTCTTTGTTTTTGCTTTATTATTGCCTATTCAATCAAACAAGTCAGTGTATTGTATGGCATGCGATAAAATAATTTTATAGCCATGCTGATGACATGATGCACTTTAAAGACCTTCATAGTGCTATAGCATTACGAGTTCAGAAAGGGCGGAACTTGCATGAACCGAAACCTATGATGGCCAAGAATAATCATAGATAAGTATGCAAGAATGGACGATTCGCTGGACTTAGTACGTTACATTCCTTGGAATGGCACAGGTCAACTATACTGGCCGTGTTCCAAGACTGGTCTATAGCAAAGACTATATACTGCTGAAGTGCTATTTGGAAGATGGGACAGGTGTGAACTGAAAATACTTGCTGCAAAATAATGATGGCAACAGAATAATATCCTCCATGAGTCTAGTTTGTTTGAAGGGATGGTACTATATGATGTACTCCATAATAGCACACATACAACATCACTGAACATTCCCCCAACCCCTAGCATGTAATATAATTTATACTTTTTATTGTATAGACTAACATATAATAATAATAACAATAATAAAAAAAGGGAAAAAAAAAATCCTCAATTTCATGGGTGTGGCTAGTTATGAAGAGGCGTGTTTTCACAAAATAAAACAATATGGCGACGTCTAGTACTGTTGCTGTCGAAAGTAATTCTGGGTCGTGGATTAGACGTTTATGTTGTTCAGTACTACAAGCAGGCCACGTACCTCGACATATTGCTATCATTATGGACGGGAATCGCCGTTTCGCGAAGAAAATGAGGCAAGAGCAGTTGGTAGGACACACTTTGGGATTCGACAAGTTGATTGAGGTATTATGATGAACCTTTATTAGGAACCGAGGAATTCGAGTGGCCCTTTGACGGAAGCTTCTATACCATAGAGATTGTGGGTTTTTAATATAGAGGGGTTTCCATTCTAATTATAGAGGCATTGGTTATCTTGGGCCACCCATCTTCCTCTTAAACTCTCTTTCTTTGCTCCTCTCTCTTTCAGACTCTTAGATGGTGTCTTGATCTTGGAGTAACTGAAGTAACTGTCTATGCATTCAGTATTGAGAATTTCAAGCGGTCTCAGGATGAAGTGGACTACCTAATGGAACTAGCTAAACAGAAGATAGCACGACTACTGGAAGAGAAGTACAGGAAACACTAAAAAACTTTAAATACATTTATTGCACGATAATGCTTATGTTACTCTACGCCCACATGTAGCTAATTGATTAAAAATAATTTCCGTAAGATACTGATGAATATACATGTCATTCTTGCCTTTTTTAGACCCCTTAAAGCGATAACAGATCAAAGGGAAATTGACCGAATGTATTGCTCTTACTTAGTAGGCGTGGCTGAAAGGCTGTCCACCATTTTGTAGGGACAAACGTTATGGCTGAAATATGACTGGGCTTGATTTTTTTGATCTCTAGCCTTTTCCTGTCCACTTTTTTTGTTCAAGCAACATAAATGGATAGCTAACGAAAGTTTGCAACGTATACTATATCTTTTTTGGCCTATAAAAGTGTTAATGCTTTATAAAGCCGGATTTTGTACTTTTCCCTACTGTTTACGTACATTTAATCCCTACAAAATGGTGCATACCCACACTATTTCAAACAAAAATTTTGCCCAAACTTGTGAAAATCAGTATCACCTTACGGGGTCTATACTGTACAAAAAGCCTTGTTTACAATGCTAACAGATAGGGATTTAAACAATAAAGTTAATATTAGTACACACCCACATGTAACCAATTAATATTACAATAAGAGGGTATTGATACTGACCAATATACAT
>JAYJLX010044313.1:0-13316 GCA_036873525.1 Chalinula nematifera
CTACCAACACTCTGTAGCATGACTGGGGCTAAGAAACCTGATGTTATTCTAGATGGATATGATATGTCGGGAATTCTGTTTGATGATAAACCTAGCTTTCGGGAATCTTTCATTTACTATCCTGCCTTTCCTGATCCAAAAACAGGTATTTATGCCATTCGATGGAAAGACTACAAAGCTCATTTTTACCAAAGAGGATTAGATTGTCCGAACACTTATCATGATGTGAAATGTCGTGGTAATTACACAGAGCGTAAAATGGATCCACCTGAACTATATAATGTTGTCAATGATGCCAGTGAGATGTACCCTCTACCCAATGATCAGTATTCTGATGTTATTGATTCCATAATGAAACTCAAGTCTACTTTTGAATCAACTATGGTCTGGGGTGAATCACAAATGAATCGTGGTGGTTCAGACGCCATGAAGCCATGTGCCTCACCAGGCTGCAAACCTTTCCCATCCTGCTGTAAAACATCTTCAGAAGATAATAACGAACACTTATCTCTGAAGATGTCAGAGAGAACAAAATTCGTGCAAAAATGTTATAATAATTAACTCACATTTAATGCTGTATGTATAGAGTTAGCTCATGCATGCTGTTTAACATATTTGCTACACAAGCCATGCTTTACCTTATATGTGTGTGTGTGTTGCATAATGACTTTCATGAATTTACTTAGATACTTATATCAGGCCATATAATATCCATTACATTATGGTGAGACTGACATGTGATGGGTTGTAATGAATATTGCTACTTGTGTCTGGCTCCCAATATCTTTGATTGCTGTATAGCATTTGATATAAATGTGGTAATAACATTTTGTGCATAATTAAGCTTGATATTTAAATTTATCATGAAAAAAAATTTGAATTTTATTAAAATAAAAATAAGCCTTATATAATACAGTATATAATATTATGACTCTGTATCAATATCTCCCCATCCCTCGTTACCCCAGGTATCCTCAGATTCCGATGGATTGTATTCGTATTCTAACTTCAAGTTTTTCGATTCTTGATCTTTCGAACCATCATTAACTGGTACAGGACTAAAACCAGCTGATAGTGAACCTGTTACGCTGTTGCTTCCCTCATCAGCTGTAAGTGAGGAGCTGTACTGTCTGCCAGTACTAGTATTACTGATTGAATGACGAACGGTTTTATTAATCTTTGGCTCCATATCAGCGAATAGGTCAGTCTCCTTGGACCACTGTGCCTTCTCTTCCAATCGCTTGAGGTCCTCTTCACTTAGCTGACCCTTCATTGCCTTCCTCAATGCATCCTCATCTGATTTACCACTACTAGTGGTTGAGCGGACACTATCAGTTGATAACTGTGTTTTTACTCGTGTTGTACTATTGCTTGTTAAGGTCATTGGTGATTTAGCCACACCTCCCGACCTTCCCTTATTAGCCACACCCTCTGATTGTCCATCACTTTTACCAACTGATTCACTACTACTGTTTTCATCTATACCACTCTTGCTGTTGGTTCCATCTAGCTTCATTGAAGACAGTCCAGTAGTAGTCGATGGTGACGATGTATGGACTTCCGCTTCTACTGAACCTCCATCTTTCTTCTCTTCATCATTACCGTCATCACCTTCCTTCCAATCCCCCCAATCATTGTCTCCAGTATTCTGTTCGAATCCCTCCCAATCATCATCTCCCTCACGATCCTCCGTCCAGTGCTCCTCTCCCCCGTTGTGCTCATTGTCCTCATTCTGGTGTTGTTGATGTTCACTAACGTCATCTATACTAGCACTGGGACTGTATTTGTTTACCAATGGTAGATATGGGTGTGGCTTGTTGTCATGGCGATGGATAAAGGAGGAGTCACTTTCAGTAGCAGTACTCTCGTCAGGTTTTACATACCCAGAAACACCACCAGTATGGCCTACAAGAATGGAATAATGGAATGCTAGGAATGAAAGAATGGAAACACTAGGAATGGAAATACATGTATTCATTTATGGAGAACATAATCTCAATTTTAATTTCATACAGTACCTTTAGGTTTCCTGCCTTTATTTGATACTCTCTGTTTCTCTTTCGTTTCTTTACTAGATGAAGCTATCGATGCTGAACTATGTCTTGTTTTGGTTGGTGCATACACTTGACTCGACATAGACTGTATCTATAGAAGTATTAAATGGCTGTATATCAATTATAGCTATATTGACTATACCCCTATAGTGGGTAGATATGGGCTGTACTAGATATATTACATTACAGTTATATGGGTGCAGAATCACTATATATTATGCACACCACATGGCTATAGACATAGGTTGTATATGTAATAGATATATCACGCCATATATATCACGCCTAGGAGTGCTGTGTGATTTATAGCCACTGATTACGAGGGTGTGTAGCTCCTGAGTGGGAGGTGGCTATAAATCACATACAACACGAGTAGACGTGATATAAGTACTATATTTCATTATGTGTGGGCCATACTGTTTGTGTGGATGTGTGTATATGACCTTTCATCATCGAATCAACAAAAATGGCTCAAGGCTTCCTGTAATGTTGACGATTGAGCTTGACATTGCCTTGAAGATTTTTTGAATGATAATGCTGAAGAGAATGAATCCCAATGTTTAGAGCTGGAGTTTTGCTGATCCACATGCTCTGAAAAAACATTCAGATAAACGGTAAGTGAGCTATTGGTAATTTGTAATTTTGATTCTTCGCATAATACAAACTAAAACGTATCGACAATGATCAGGAATCTTATCCTCCAAAATCAACTGGTTTTCCTTCCGACTTCTTGAATTGTTGGTTTCCCATTCACATGGTGGAGATGCTTAGTTTAGTTTTATTCATTGTAAGCGTGTTAATTGTATACAGCCTCTGTGGTCTAACCACAGGGTTCTGTATCTGGTATACAGTGCTTGCGGTTACTTTGATGTCGCCCACGCATAGTGACATATTGAATACAGTACAAAAACCATTAGCATACCTCCTTAGGACGAGTGTCAATGAATATGTTCTTCCTGGTATTACCCATTACAGTGGATGACCCGATGAAGGGAATCAGTTCAGCCAACGCCTGTAATGTAGCAGCCACTAGATCATCGTGTGAATCCTTCAAACCAACCACCACCTGTAATGGGGAATAGAGAGATAATTCACATTAAATAATACACAGAAATACAGGATACTGGATTTGAGACCAAATAACTACTACATGTACATATATCCAAAAGGCTGGTTTACAATATGATACTAGGGATGTTAGGTTGACACTGGAATAGAATCCCAGTCTATTCCCTAAATGTTGTGTCAAAAAGGTCAAATCACCCATGCAATGCCACACTAGCATCATATTGTGAACCAGCCTTAAGACCAGTTTGCACTCATGTAACACGTACATTAGAACCGGAAGCTATGGTAACAAGTATAAAGGACTCTTGCTATTCAGACCCTCTGAAACATGATGATCACCTCCTCATAAATTAACAACATTTGTCTACTAGCTCTATAGAAAACTTTCCCTGTAATGTGACCACCTGAGTAATCACACCACTTCATTGATTTCATCCTGAGGGTGATCGGATTAGAGGGAGTCCACTATAAAGCCTACTTCAACAATATGACGCTAGCGTGATGTTGTGTGGGTGATTTGACCTCTTTGATGCAATGTTTACCATTGGAATAGACTAGGATTCTATTCCAGTGTCAAGCTAACGTCCCGCTAGCATCATATTGTGAACTAGGCTTAAGTGGCACAAGGATAGAGCTACTTTCATGCTGTATACTTGTTTACAATAGGTGAATTGACCATTAAGTCATGCCTAACGGAGTAGTGTACAAGTACTTCCTATCACAATCTATGCTGCATTACCTCGGGAAGGACATTAGTTGTGAGGTCATCTTGAGAGCATAGGTAACAAAAGTAATGGAGGTTGTGTAATAGGATCATTCTGATGTGGTATTCACGAGACTCCAATAGATTTAATAACAATGGTAGAATATGACTCCTGTGGATAAAGTGAACATATAAACCAATGAGTCAAATAATAATATTATATAACTGTTTTAGAATATATGTAAGTGTTCTACTACAAAAATGCACATAAATTGCTATATTTTGGTACAGAAATATTTTACTCTGAACGTAAAGGGGGAGTACTGAAAAAAATAATCAAACTAATGACTAAAATTGTTAATAATTTGTTTATACAGCAGCCAGCAGCTACACAAACCCTGTCAAGATAAAAAATTTTCAGCTGAAACTTTGGAATTGAAATTTGAAGCTGAGTAAAATTACAGTAAAACAGTATAATATAGTGAAACTTCTCTACTGTGGACACCATTGGGCCAACTTTAAGTGTCATGATTACAGAGGTGTCCTCATTTCAAAAGTATAGGTACTTTTGGGAACTCAGACAATGTCCTCATTACAATTGGTGTTCTTTTTTTAGAGTGTCTTGATTACAGATGTTTCACTGTATATATAGTTTTATACTAGATTCACTCACTTGAACTGTTTCTCATCCAACAGTGGGTTGATATTGTTGGGGTCAAACACATTGTTCCTGCGATGAGTACTAGATACAGGACACAACAGGTGCTCCCATAGATGCTGTGAGGCCAGGGGCTCAGCCATTACTAACGGAGTGAGTAGTAAAGGTACGATATGTTCCGCTACAATTATAGGAGGAAGGGAATGGAGTTTGGATGCTAGAGACCTAAGGAACAGGACAACACAACAAGTAAAAGTAGGTTAAATGAACCACCTTAAAGCTATAAATAATAGAGGGCACTTAATTGGTACTTTTGGCAGGTATATGGGTAATTTCCCTAATAATTATTAGTACTCTTGAATTTAATTTTGAACTCTAAAATTTACATAGTAAATAAATGACAAAACGCTAAAATTTGAAAATATTATTAGAAAATTTTAAAAATCGTTAAATTAATGGCCCTCTAATATTAGTAGTTTTTAAAATAAAAGACAATAAAGGCTGATTCACACTATATATGTAATGTAAGTGAATACACGAGAAGTGTATGAACCGTTCATGTAACATGAAAGTTGAATCAAGTTCCACTTTGAACATCACGTTAATGATTCGTACTCTTCCCATATATTTGCTTACGTCATGTGAACGTTACGAAAATGTTACGTTTATAGTGTGAATCTGCCTTAATATTAGCAGTTTTTAAAATAAAAGACGTGCAATAATAGATAACCCTTTGTTGAGCTAATATAGATAAAAGGGCTCAAGAATGATATATATTGTTAGCTCACTTGAAGAAACCATTCTTCATACTCTGCGATTTCATGGTAAGATTCGTCAGGAAATCAATAATATTAGTGGTTGTGTTCCTACAGTGTACATAAAATAGCACTACACATAATATTGTACAAAACATATATAGATTACATACATACTTCATGAACGGTTGCTGCATGACTGCTTTTATAGATGGTCTCAGCTAGTGTGAGGAGAGAAACGATTTATTGTGTTAGTTTTCTCTATTAATGGACTACAAAGTGACTCTATTAATTATCATTGAATCAAATATTGTTAAGCACACACTTCTGAACGGCCCATTTTTTTTCTAAAAGTAATTGATAAGTGTTATACATATTATATACACACGTACGCAAGAATCAACTATTGATTGTACCTTCAAAACATGTGCATTTTAAAGCTAATACTTTGATATAAAGTGCATATTCCTTACTATCATTTCAACTTAAAAGTAAAATGCTCAACAACCTATTACAATAATACTGTATACATGAATGAAGTATATCAGTCTTGTGTGTTAGTATTGGAATAAAGGCAATCAAATGACCTATAGTCAATATTACAGTACATGCCTACCTACCTCTGGTGATTGATTCAACATCTCATTATTGATGTAGTACACCATATCATCTGACACATCCTCTAATAAGGGGTTAAAAATGGATATACTATCATATACATACACATGTGTACTCAAACTACTCATTACCAGACGAATCCTAAATTCAACATTCCACAATAGTAAATAGACAACATATTACATGTAGTTACAGAATACTTAGGAATTCAGTCATGTATACTGTGTACATGTGTACCTGTATCACTTGTTGAATACTATTGTTATAATAAAGTCTGTTCACATTCAAAAGAAAATAAGGCTGTAAATTAGTACCAGGACTTATGTTTTAGTTTGACAGACAATATGATCAGAGGTTTCCCAAGCAAAAGTAAAATTATAGCCAAATTGGTTCCTCATCCCATTTTATTGATGCCAAATGTTTTGCCAATTATATACTGCAGTGGCCAAAATGGTTGTAGCAAGTTTTAAATACTAGCCATTGTTCTCTTGTAGTAGCCAATGGCTATTTTGGCGACTGTGTAAGTAAACACTGTGTATGATCTCTCACTCACCCTCATCACCAATGTCTTCAATGGTTTGTAACATGAGGTTACCAAATGCCCACGTATCTCTAGCGTGTATCGGTATATCGGTTCCTGCAACTACACCCCGGACCCCTGGAGGGGGGTCACCCTCTTCTTCATCCTCATCCTCAGGTGGTATGGCATCTCTATGGCGTATTAAAGAGACAGACATGAAGAACTAGAGGCATACAGAGAGAGAGAGAGAGAGAGTGAGAGAGAGATAAAGAAACAGATATAGTGAAAATGAAAGACCAAAAAAGAAAATGTAATAATAATATAAACTATAAAGTGCTATTATCTTCATTACCTGCTTGGTGCACTTTTTCAATGGTTTAGTGAGTTCAAATCCGCCAATTTTCCATTTGCTATCTGCCCCACCCACATAAACACAGCCAACATGGAGATTATTATGAGACAGACTCGCCTATATATACAATATAATTAACAATAACCCATTAATGGCCATTATGCTAGTACATTGTTATGTTACCTTGTTGTGTAGGAAGTCCAAACCACACCCAACATCCCTCCACCCCCTGACCACCCCCTCCAGCTGCTGTGAGGCCACAGCGCCTTGTAAAGGGAATACCAGCTCTGTATAGAATGATAATGTGCCAGGTGAAACGCATGCTGGATCAGATGAGAGAAACTTTAACACATTTGGGTGCCTCAATACACGAAGGACCTACATACAATGTAAGGGAAGTTTAGCTATATTCTAATCAATTAAGGACACGCCCACCTTCAAACCTTCCTTGCATTTGTCGAATTCTTTGATAGACGTGAACAGACACACTGGAGGGTCCTCGTCCACTCGTTCTATCCTCCACAGACCTTCGTCTTGTTGTAAAAGAACAGCATTATGATACCCATCGCTCGATTGATCGTTACCCATCCTGGAGAAGGACCGACTATACCACCATGTTGAGTTAATAAAGTTATTAAGTCATTATAAGATCAATTAAATAAACTATTATTGTTTAAAATGGCAGACTTTTGAAAGATAATAATTCGACGAGTAATGCGATGTCTAGTCTACTCTCTCTTAGCCAGAATCCTTGGAAGCGGGTAGCCGCTATTGCTGAAGGTGCTTCAGTGTTTTTAGACGATGGGGCTGCTGAGATTCTTCATTGGAGCGAGGAAGAAGGATGTGAGGATGCGTTAGTCAAAGTGTCTCTGGGTATCTACTCTCTGTATGCTGAACTGAACCCCATAGCTAGAGATATAATAGCACAGGTAAACCAATGACAGTACACTGATATAGTTATTAAATCCTTGAAAGGACTCTACAAAGCATAACAATTGGCCACACCCCTCTTTTGTGCATTATAATTTGGCCACGCCCTCTATCCCTGTAGGCCCCATATTGTAATATAGTTATTGTATCCAGTAAGCCTTTGATTGGTCGATGTGCTGAGAGAATAGCATCACTACTAACAGATATTCAGCCCCTACAATGTCACGTATTCTGTACAGTATCGGAATCCATGCACGAGGTGTACACACCCCTTAAAGGGGGCGGGGACGGTGGGGAGAATGATGGGCATACATACTCACATTATGGAGAGTTTCAAGCGCTGATGAAGAAATGGATTAAGAGAGAGGTTAGTAAGAGGGAGAGGGAGGGTATGTAATGTAATGAATCAGGATTTTGTGCACTGTCAAAAATCTTAATGTATAATATCTGACCCTCTATTGAAGACTAAATAACCTTATAAGGGAATCCCTGTTATGAGACGGCTTCTTCTGATTATAGTCAGAATACGTACCTTATTAAAATACCCATTCTCTCTCCTTTCTCTCTTTTATGTATTATTCTGTAGTCTGGTGTTCGAGTGAGTGTTTCTCATATTGATTTATTTCATGTTGAAATCTTCCCTAACCTGTTCTGTACTCCTGTTTATCATGATTCTTTATTCTCACTAACACCAGCTAATATTCCAAGACTTCAACTAGCTACTGAGGTATTTAGATTAGTTAATGTCTGATATTAATATCTTTCTCTCTCTCTCCTTCAGATGGATTCTGATACCTCCATAGAATCTTTATACGACATCCAGTTCAACTGGCTTCCTGAATCATATCAAAACACTATCCAAGCAAGTATCATCAATGTTACCACACTGAATGGGTTGATTCATCATCCATTATTGTTTCCCTATTATAGTCTTTCATTGAATCATTCAACTCCTTCCTTTCCTCAATGAGCCTTAGTGAGGACATATTCTCCATTGGACCAACGGCTGGTCTCATAGCCGAACAACTCTGCACTCAGGAAGAAGCTAAATCAAGACGGAAAGTAAGTAGAGTATACAATGTACCAATACAGAGACATTGTAAATACATGTACATGTACTTATATGTTACTGTAGCTTTCATAAATATATGCAGCTGTGTATTATTGGTCATTACTCAGGAGTCAATACTATACTGTGTCTAATATTGTGTTCCATAATGTATTGTATACTATTATACCTATCTGTAATTATTTCAGATTGCTTCGAAGCGGTGTTCAGTCCTATTCATTGATCGTGTGCTTGATTTGGCCACTCCCTGTTCCCGATCTCCTGATTATTTCTGTGATAGACTGTTCTCTCAGCTCCCTCCCTTAAACACTAACAGTAATGATGTGGCCATAAGTATGGGGCCTTTGAGTGAGGCAGACACAAGGTATGATATTATTGGATTAGGGGAGGTATATCAGTACTGAAAGGGTTAAATAGTTAATACAACATATGAATATAGCATAAGGTCCATGTATTAATAATTAGAATGTGTTAATGGTGTGGGAATGGATCAGCATTTAAAGGGTTAAATGGTTGATAGAGTAAATGAGTTAGTAAAGGGTTAAACTGTTGTGCGAGTGAAACCATGGTTACAATAATTATAATATTTATTATGAAATGAATGTTTGTTATAGGTATTTGGTGCCAGGGTGTGTGGCTCATCCCGGTAATCTGAAATCCAAAACAATAATGAATTTATTAACTTTTACCAAACAAAAGGTATGTACATCAATTATTATTAACCTATAATTTGCCATGTTGGGTGGAAAATTTTGTTTGTCATTGTCTTGAATGCCTTGTTATATTTTTCATTGATTTCATTGTTTTGTCCTATATTTGTTAACCTAATGGTTATTAACACGAGCGTGGGCGGAGGGTTATAGTAGTCGGTTTGTGTGTGTGTGTGTGTCTGTCTGTGTGTTACCACGTAATCTCTGTGGATACTTGATAGTAGAACTTCACTAACACTCCATTGAAGGCGCTTGATGTTGATGATTCCATGATTTAAAGGATTCTTGAAAAAAATGGCAAAGATTCAAACGAAATTCTTTGACAATTTTGATCGATAGTTTTGTTGGACGCCATCTTTTTGGCCGCACCCCTTGAGCACATGTTCATAGATAGTAGAGTGACATGTTGCAAAATTTGTCAGTCACGCCTAGTTTGATCTATAATTTTATCAGGCCTCCAAAGCCTGGACTCTCTCTTGGACTGTCGGGATCCTTGTTCAAGGGTGAATACTGAACTTTTAATGAATTAAGGCCCAACTTTTCGTGCATCTTCGCGTGATTGTAAGTTTTGTTACTGTGTAAACTCAGTGGAGTCTCAAACTATATAATCTTGTTAGTCTGCTCTACAAGTTTGCTACATGCTTGTCTTGGTTCAATTGGTTGTTGGAAGTGTAAAGAATCTTGGCTGAAGTAGAATTCAGTTCTATGTTGACTGTGTGATTGTATAAATGCCTATAAATGCCTTTTGTTAGTGTTGTCAGTGCTGTGTGTCAGTGTGTGAATGCCAGATGAATCTGCTGCTTTAATATTGCTATAGTGTGGACTTGCTGATGTAAAGAAAACTTTGTGTTGACAATCCAATTATGTTTGTATTGGATAAAGTGTATATACATGCACGGCCGCGAGGGTTTAGCACTTTAGTGCTTTCATATTATATTATGTTCCATTTGTATCAAGGAAGCCATAATGGATTTGTCTCGTAACTTACTAGAAGCGCTTTCAAAAGAGAAGATGTCTTCTCGTCCTTCAGTTAAAATGGGCAAGCCATCATCGTTACAAGTAAAGGCATTCCTGGAGCAGTTTAAGAACAATTCGTCGGCCATTGTAAAGCATAATCAGCTACTCCAGTTATCTTGTGGTGTGGTTGAAGTAATGGAACAGAATAACAGTAGGAGATGGGACCACCTCTGTAAGGAGGAACAAGTTAGTTATATTATCCATACAATTATAGCAGATCCTTAACTCGCAACAAAATATGGTCACTTTCAATATCACTAATATTTACAGAAAGTACAAGTCCATAATGCAAGACCCCACTCATTGTAGGACAGCATAGTTGTGGATTTGTGGTTTAGGTTGTGTGTGTCTTAAACCCACAACACATTCCACAAGCTGTACACTATATAAACAGCTTGATCTGGAACCAATCAGTCAGTTAATGTTACCTCGTGAGCAATTTTTGGATGCCCTCAAGGGGCTTTATTATTAATCAAGTGTGTGGGTGGTGAAGGATTGGTTATTGGTGTAATATTGTGTATTATTTGAGGATTGTGGATCTGTGTAATAAGATAGTAGTAGAAGAGTTTGAACCTGGCCTCTATAGTAACAGAACTACTAACCTGTATATCAATAATCCGAGTCATTACTAATTCAAGGGTGAACTACAGTGAATAGAATACATCACTGTGTTACTGTACTCACTGGATGATTATACTTTTTTTATAATTTGTTATTTTTTTTATTAAGTGTCTTTATGTATAGATTTTTAAAAGTCTTCTCCATAAAATCATGTACCAGTAAAAATTACCATTGCCCTTCAATTTTATTTATGTGTTCATGCAGTCAGTCATAAAATTATTCAGTGTCTACCACATACTTCCGTGATAATGTTTGTAATTCATTAACTGTAATTTATGTTTCTGTACATTCTGTCAGTATTGTTCTATGCTATTCTCAATAGAAATTAACCCAGACCCTTATCAATGGTGGCAGTGTGGTGAGGTGTATTCTCTCCCTATTGGACTCACAACTAGAGAACAGGTAGCCATTATTCGTAATATATTACCAAGAGGTGATAAGTATAGGAGAGTGTCTAACCAGCAATACCTCCGGGTTAGACACTCTCCTATACTTATCAACTCTTGATATTGCTAACTCATGATCTGTTTGTGGGTGTGTCTATAATTGTATAGTAATGATGCTAAGGATAAGGTTATTCCATTGGGTGATATATTGGCTATGGTAGTGGAGTTCTATTCATTAGTTGGTGAGGAGTGTTATACTCATCATGTTGAAGAAACTACTTTAAAGGTTAATAATTGCTCATTTTAGTAATACATGTACATGTACTCCACACATGTTACAATGATTTGGGAAGAAATTGTTTAGTCATAAAAGTTGTTTCGTTTAAAAAAAGTTTATATACTTTACTTTTGTATAGCTTATACTAACCCCAACCCCACCCCCTACCCTAAGCTATTATAATATATGCCAGACTGCCAGACTTAAAGCCACTTTGTTTTTATTATTGTCAACGTGTTCCAAAATTTAAGATTCTAAATTTTAATGTTCATTATACAGTCACAAATTTCCTGAATTGCAGTGATCACTATTGAGTCAATACTGTACTCTAATTATCAGCTTTGGTCCATCCCTTGTTTGTTGATATGGTCATACAAAATCTTATAACCACCCACCCCCTTTCAATCTTAAGCTTGCTAAAACCCAGCATAACACAGAGTTGTATATCTTTATTTAACTGTGTGTGTGATAGGAATCAATAGCTAATCTAATCACAAGGAGAAGAGAATGTGATGTTGAGTTTCTCAATAGTATTGGATTCTGTAAGCGTTTGTCTGCTGCTATTATTATCCTGTGATTACTATAATATGTATGCCCATTATACAGTACCTGATCAATCATTACTAGAGGTTAAGCAGAGCTTAGACAGTATATTCGGATGTTTCAATAGCTTAGGAACAGTCCGTGATGACTTTAGTAATTTCAAGGATATCTATACCCCTGACGCAGACAGTGCCGTCTCTTCATTCATTATTAAGGTAAGCATGTGTATATAATAGTTGTGTATTGTAGTATATGCTGGTATATTGCCCTGTATATACTGATTGCTATAGGTATTGGAATCAATCTGTGATCCATCCCGACCAGAGCTCCCTGACATTAGACACCATTCCCATGGGCTCTCTAATATATTGAGATCAGGATTCAGGTCAGCATTCATTCACCCTCACCTCTGATACATAACCCTACACAATTAACCCTCTCCTTCCCTCTTCCCTCATACACTGCTGGGGGACCCCTATCCCCACCCCTATACCCTCCCTCCTATAGTGTATTCGGATGTATTTCCTGAGCCTATACAGTATAGTACATACCACTATGCTCTTGTGCATTTATTAGTATATTCTTATGTATTATACACTGTTGTATTATCTTTCCTCAGTTTATTCATGAGCTCCGCTCGTCCCAGACCTGATAACCATCCGTTACTAATACTATATATTGTGGGCGGAGTCAGTATCAATGAAGTCAGAGCATTGAGAGAATTAGTGACAGTTAATAAACCTAATGTTGAGGTATGCACATAAACTATACTGTAATGTATATAGCATAGTACATCAGCAGGGTTTCTTCTGAGCTTTCTGCCAAAGAGGGGCAAAATTGATGTTTTTTTTTTTTTTACACACGAGAGGAGCATGTGCAGTTTGAAAAAACCTGAACATTTAAAATGTATATCATCAAGTACCACTTGCTTGCATGTATATTCACTACAAAGTTAGGGGGGTGGAAAGCAAAGTTAGGGGGGGGGGGGGGGGGGGGGGACCTTTTCCCCCCCCCCCCCCCCCTTTTCTGAAACCC
>JAYJLX010044324.1:0-13313 GCA_036873525.1 Chalinula nematifera
ATACATACATACATACATACATACATACATACATACATACATACATACATACATACATACATACATACACACACACAGCTGCTATTACATGTAGAGTATGGTATATTCAGTGTTTCCTGTATTATGTATTTCGTGCTGTTCTCCAACTGTAAACATACACACACAAACAGTATACAACTAAGGTAGTGAACAAATAGCCAGGACATATAGGACATTGGGCGACAGCATGTAGTTGTATAAGTAAGGCCCCCCTTATAAAATACTGTGATAATTTAATTAATTGTAAAATAAAAAAAGTTTTTGCCTTGTTTAAATTTTTTTGTGTTCAGAAGTCAACGATAGTGATATTATATCGCACTTAACTTACATTAATTTGGCAGTACACTGGCTATTTATCTGTACCACTGTACATTAGCTTGTTATTTTTGTAGGGTGTTATTCCTTGTTTTTTTTTTCAATCTTTGCAGAAACAAGCATTTTCACTTGTAGTGTAATTACTTTTTTGTGAATGTTCATTTTTTTCGCTTTCATGAATGCACAAAAATTAAATTATATCAAACCCCACCCTCCATATATACATATATAAATCGAATTACATGTATAAAACAACGTTTATACCAATCACAGAAACAACAGTTAGTGTATTTACACAGTAACAAGATAAGCAAGACTTTGTTTATACAAAGACACAGTGTATACTGTAGTATGTATACCATATTAGCTATGTACAGGCTGTGTATACACTGATTAATGTAATAGGGGTTATGTACTGTCTGTCTGTGTACTGGTTCCATGGTGGCTATGGTTGACTTGCACTACACAATTCAAGTTATTGGCATAATAAATAGAAGATATGTACATTGAGTGATTGTAGTAATGATAGATTTATTTTACCAACAACCCATTGTGTACAATATACATAACAATTATATACCCATAATGTTGCTTTAAAAACATTTAGTATGTTTATCAACTATTGATATAAACTATAGTGTGGTATCGTATGTAATCAGTCAGTAACAGAAACATGTAAAGACGTACTGAAAATGATCTTGGCCATTAATTATATTGAGCAAATCACTCACACTGAAGTCCGTATTCATGTTGAGTTGACAACAGCTCATTAATATTCATTGTGGATATAAATAATTGAATTTAGATGAATAATTAATGAGCAAATGTGTGCTTTACATATAGGCATACAGCACTGCTCATTAAAAAGGATTACTGATATTCACATAACATTACTGATATTCACATAACCACTCATCAAAAGAAAAACAGTTTCAAAACACTGTAAATAGGTATACTACCATGTATAATGATAAACAAGTGTACATGTATTAGTGTTTAACCACATGTACATGATATATATACATGTTGTATACAATACGTACTGTACTGTATAGCTGGTTAGGTGGATCTCATTTAGCTCCTACTAAAATTTAACTACAGGTGTTAATACATTGAACAGGTGCAATTCCGCACAAATTAGAGACTTATTTATCAAAACAACATGATATTACAGCCCAGCTAGCTATATTGGTATATCACTGCCACACCCATTTACAGGAATAACACAGCACATAATGTCATATAGTGGTTAGGAAGTAAAGGAGAATTATTAGTTTACAGTGAAAGCTTACTATAAGTGTACAAATAAAATGAAATTTGGTAGGAAATAGCTACAAATTTTCGTTCAGATATAATGTTACAGAGCAACTAACAATTAAACTGCACGATTAGCACAATTTCACTCTAGCTTACAACAACATGACATACCTGAATACCGGATACTAATAATTAAATGAATAACATCTATAAAGATGGAATTATAGTAGTACTACTGTTAGATACAATACGGAATCACTGAGATGGTCTTCCAAAATTCCCGTGAGCCTATTATATTCAATATGAAGCCATAAATATCATCGCTCCGTACATGCACAGGGGTTATAGTATATAGCCTATGAATGGTATAGCCTATGAATGGTATACCCATGGTGGAATATATACTCCACTGATGTGTTTTAACTGGCTAAACCCATCGCATGTATAGTGACCTTTCCTACAATTATATAACATCCATTATTATAAGTATGTAAAGCTGTAGCTGTTGTTTACGATACCACACTAGCTCTAGGTAGCTGTACTGTTTATGCACTGTGCGCGACAACATCAACAAGTTGTTTATTATAGTGTATTAGTTACTAGTTTCAACAAATCATTGATAACAATAACCCTGTTTACTATCAGTAAACTAGACAGCATACGATAGTGTATGTATATTGGTACTAGCTTTTCAATTAAACCAATCGTAATATAGTTACATGTATTACATAGACCAATCAAGACCACTACACATGCAGCGATCAATTAGTCATCGTATGAGTAAGCAAGTCTTTTACAGGTGCTATAACAATTTTGATATTACCTGAATGTTACGTTGAGGCTGGAATAGAATCCCAGTCTATTTCAATGTAAAATAAGTGTCAAAAGGTCAAGTTGCCCAGCATGCAAAGGTTGATTTAGCGTTATATTGTAAATAGACCTTAACATAAAATAAATACATGTACATTTACCCAAACACAATAATTGATATACTCATTATAATCACAGTTATTATTACAATAATAATTAAGGTAACTTTGCAGTTTCAATGATCGTTCAAAGGCAACTAAACTAAAGGCATACTAAAATAAAGACAAAACAATAGGGATAAAGAAAAATATAAAGAAAGAAACAGACTCAGTTTGTTGTCATAATACCTTTTATGCTTCAGTATACACAGTCCCACTGAGGAGGGCTACATATGGCTGCACCAAAATCAACAACAACACTTATAACCACGTCACAGTATATACTTATTATGATTGTTGTTATGATAACATACAATACACACATATACAAATACCATACACACATACACATACACACATACATATACATAAACATATACCACACACACACATATATACCTTACACACATATACATACAGTGATTACATAGACACTGGTTTGTAGTTAGATTAAGTGACAGCATTAGGGGAATTACTATGCAATCATAATTATAACAAGTAACCATGCCAGTTGATTGATAGTTATAAACGTATATCAATTATGTTTAATAACTATAATAATATGAGGAGTCTTCCATTAATTTTCAAGGGTCTATATATACTGGTGCGGTAATAACTGTTTGACAGTAAATGCCATCAGCCCCCACTATATAACCATACTATACCCTAATCAATGCAATGAATGTGCTTAAGCTAACATATAAGGTGGTTTACACAAGGTTGAATGAAGCAATGTACATGAACAATCTATATACAATCTTCCTTATCTCGATTATATAGTACATACATGCTTTCGACTCATATTATTTTATAGCCCTGATACAGGATCAATGTGTAGCAACTCAAACAAAGCATTGAAGTCGGAAAACAGGAAAAGGAACAGACAACTTTCAAGGTTTGTTTCAATAAAATATACCAACAACCGGGACCCAACCATGATAATTATCATGTGTTGCAATAATTCTCTTGTGTAACAAGCTATTGTACTGAAATGTACATTGCTTTCGAAAACAAAGAAAAGAAAAAACAGCAAAACAGTGATTGTGAATAAGAATACAATGAGCATGTGCCAGGTAGTGTTTTCAATACATTGCCGTCACACATGGCTGAGAAACATGAAACATCTATCAGAATGGAAAAAACAAAACACTAAATAGCAGCACAGTATGTGTACATGTACATTGCATTAAGTATTAGTTATTATAAGTATAGTTCCTGTTATTTATGGTGCTTACACTGGATCTAGCTTGTATATATAATGACACCAAATTAAGGTTCCAATATCCAATAGTGACAGTGCAGCTTAATCACATATACTGGTATGTCATTATGAAGCAAACAATAGATATACTGTACATAGGAAATTAAGGGACTACTATTGTATCACAATAGATGAAGACATATAGTCAGTGAAGTAATTAAGTACATAATTCTGTTCATAGTGATATAGGTAGCGTGAACACTACTTCCCATGTCAACCTATTTAGAGTACATAACCACTAACCATTGTGAGGGCTCACTAATTAATGAGGTATCTATAGTCTTAGTTTCTCTTAACTAATAATATTAACAGCAGGTATACACATACAAGTAATGTCAATTCCATTAAAGGAACAGAGGAAGGGATTGGAGTTAATACTTAAAGGACCCAATTATATACCCATACATGCATATAGCTGATCGAGTTCTGTTCCCTCATTAACATAATTATAGTATTATCATTTCATTGGTATCAGTAATTGTATTTTAACTAATAATATCAACAGCAGGTAACATGTATATACATACAAGTAATACTGATGGAACAGAGGAAGGGATTGGGAGTTATTACTTAAAGGGCCCAATCACCCATGGATGCATAGCTGATCGAGTTCGATTCCCTCGTTATATAGTATTACTACTATACTGGTATCAGTAATGCTGTGGACACTACTAACTATTGTAGCCGTCTGGAGTACATCACTACTACAAGCAGACGCACAGGCTAGTGGAGTGGATCACATTCGCTTAGCGGGTTTGAAAGTCGGAGCACTGCTGAAGTTTGACTACTATGGAAAGAAGTTTGGTACAGTCACGTTCAGTATCAATGATGACTTAGGTTCAGGGCTTCATATCACGTTATACCATAACAAAGGATGCACTGGAACAGAGAAACCAGTCATTTCGTTCAATACCATTACAAATGGCGCTCCAGGAGAAAGTGAGGACATCGAAGTCGATGAGATAAAAACGAATGATTTCGATCCTTCGAATCCATTTGTGGATGGGCTTTATGGCTGGGAAGTAAGAGCAGAGCAAAATGGGTACTCGATAGTACAGAAGAACTACTTCGATGAATGGGACATACCTGTTTCGCACTTTTTCGAATACCGTTCTCCTCACGATCTGTCCAGGATAAATGAAGTGAAGATACAGGAATCGGAGGAGTGCGAGTCAAAGGGCTTCAATGCGTATATATTCTACGAACAAAACATCGTCCCTGATTTTACTGAAATCACAATAGAAGGAAAGGACAATAATAACAAAGGAAGGACCACGTTTGTTAGGATGAAGTTTGGAACTAACGAAATAGTCGTACGCACGTTATATGGTTCGGGGATAAGAGCAGATGCTCAAACTGCAACATCTTATAGGCGAATATGCAGTGTGACTGACGTAAAGAAACCAGTGGACAGCGAATCATTGTTAGGGGTCACTGTCAAGGAATATCCAGCACGGGATTGGTACACCATTACTCTATCAGTCGATGGTGTAACTGAATCATGCTACTTCCATCATAATCTAAATGCTCCTGGGGTCTTGATACCATACTTAAATATCATTACCAAAATGGATATCAATTAACTGATGATTATTATATATACCAATATTATATAATAGCTGCCTATGCTATTAACACTTTTTTTTTCGATCCTGAATTAGAAATCCATTTCAACTTTTTTTTTGATTGATTTAAAATAAAATTATAGCAAAATGCATGAAGGACTAGACAGCTGAGGTTGGCACAAAAATAATGCCGGGAGACCACACCCTCTTACACTAATGGGCTAACGGTTGGAACTAAGCCATAAAACATTATCATGCATGCATTGAAGCATGAAAGCAACTAGATGACAATCCAAGCAATTCAAGCTGAAAGGAAAGTGCTCACAGGTTGCTTATAAACATTAATCCTAGTTTGGAGAAGAAGAAAGAGGGAGGAGCTCTTAATTCGCTGAATCAGCAAGAATATGACTATTTGACCTTACTGTATTAAACTCTTGTTAGTCGTTCCGCTAAACTGATCCTTTTTAATGTGCGAAAGAGGGCGTGGTGTCCAGGCTTGAATTATTATGAGCTTTTATGAATTGTAGCTAGCCAAATACAGAGTATGGGGGACTAAATAGTATACGCCAATAGCTTAAAGGCAATGTACACCAAAAATTAATTTTTATGAAGCACTTATATATAACTTCAAACATAGAGATAGTATTACACAGGCATAACCAAGCTTATACAATCCTATACAAAACAGACAAGCATACAAAAAGACAGACACAGACAGACAGACAGACAGACAGACAGACAGACAGACAGACAAAATAAATTAAATATGTACAATGTGAACACTACACTTCCTGTGTCCCCTAATTTAAAGTACGTGACCACTAACCATTGTGAGGGCTCACTTATGTGGTATCTAGTCTTTGTATCTTTTAACTAATAATATCAACAGCAGGCAAAATACAAGCATCAATATTAATTCCGTTAAAGGAACAGAGAAAGGATTGGAAGTTATTATTTAAAGGACCCAATTACCCAGACATGCATAGGTTGAAGTTTAGAACTAACGAAATAGTCATATGCACATTATATGGTTCAGGAATAATAGAAGCTGATGTTCAAACTTTAACATCATAATTTATGCACAAATATGCAGTATGACTGACTTCAAGAAACCAGCTAGTGGACAGCAATCATTACTAGGGGTCACTGTATTTCAACCTTTTCTTTCTAATAATAAATTATAGTGGAATGCATGTAGGGCTGAACAGTTGAATCGGGCACAAGAATTAATATAATGCATGTCTACTATTATTCATGCATGTCTACTAAATTTAACGAATAATTTAATAAAAGCTAATGCACATTAAAGTCTATTTTTTAACCCATTGCATGCTTAAATTTTCAATCAATGAATTATTGTTAGCCTGGATACCGCACCCTAGTTCTTCTGCACGAGCAGTTTAGCAGACATGTACTTGCAGTGCTGTATGGAATTTTTGTCTCATGAATTATTCAACAATGTAGGACTCGGTGGCAATAACTCACTAATGGCTAACGATAGTCTGGTGCCCCACCCATTCACTTCCAGTAATGGTCTGGAGAACATAAACTCTCGACTCGTTCAACTGGAATGCTACGGTTGATGACGTCTTGCTCAAAAGGGACGGGCTTGTAATAAAATTTTAATGATCCATAGTTAGGAAACAAGATAAGTGGGTGCGGCTCATGACGTTTTAAAATCAACATGAGCAATCTGATTGGGCTACAACTATAGTTGCAGCGTGTACGAGTCGAGAGTTTAGGTTATCCAGACAATTAATGGAAGTGAATGGGCGGGACACCAGATTAGGCTAACGGTTTGATGTTGTATTTCGTAAAACAACATATGCATCCATTTGAAGCCACATGAAAGCAACTCAGACAATCCAATCCAAGCAATTCAATAAGGAAAGTGCTCACAGGTTGCTTACAGACCTTGGTTGCTATTTGGCAAAAAAGAAAGAGAGAGGGAGGGGGCTTCCAACCTGCTGAATCAGCAAAAATATAACCCTGAGACCTTGCTACCAGGCCCCCCTTATTTCACCAATCTGCTCATCCTTTGTGTACAGAAACAGGCGTGTCCAGGCTAGAATAATAATTATTATGAGTTCTTATGAAGCTGTTAAAATTATAAGTGATATAGCCAAAATTAATACAGAACATGGGAATAACACTAAAGTTAGTATAGACAGTACGGCACTTGAAATTAACCAATTCAATTTTTAGTATGTGCGATTGCAGTAAATTTATATTTTTATAGGTAAGTATAAGACCTGATTTCCTAACTGATCGGTTGCCAGAAAAGATATGGGTTATGAACTTATCTGGAATTAGTATAAGAAGGAGGAGGAAGTTCTTGCCCTTGGCTTAAACCATATTCCTGCTCCTAAGAAAATTTCGTTTACAGATATTATTACTAGTCTACTTGAGCAAGAGACTTTGACAAGCGGTCTATCACCGGATGCAAGCTGAGGAACATAGGTTAAGAATAGTTAGAGTACGTGGAGTGCTGAGAAGGATAAAGCCTCCAGAAGATAACATGACAAAGGAGAAAAGGAATGTGCTAGTTGATTTCGTTCAAGAACACTAGTCTGCTTATGGCTAGCTGCAGATGAAGGGAGACTTGTTCTTTTCAGAACAATTTGCATGATTTTCTTTGCTCAGTGTTTTTGTATTTTATACAGGTGTATAACCAAGCATATACATTTCTATATATCAACAGACAGACAGACAGACAGATAGACAGACAGACAGACAGATAGACAGACAGACAGACAGACAGAATATGACTCACCTTCAGTATTGACAATCTAATAGACGGCAGCTTTAATTCTCTTAAAATCTCTTTCTAAAGTTTTGAAGTGTAGGAATGAAGACATGCCATGCCACGCCCGAACTAGACTAGCCACACCCCCATTTTTTGCATACCCAGCCATTTGTCTAAAGTATCCATGATTATCTACTACGTACCAAGCAAGGAGATTCTCGACTATAGATCTAGATCTAGTGTGGGCCTCACCACAATTAATCAGAACTCTTAGGCGACTGATAACCGACTAACTTAATAAGACAGCCCGGCGGCGATGCTATCACGACCCGGACCCAGCAGATTTGCGGTGCCATGGCGGACCGCACTTCGTAGTTTGTCCAGTATAAAGGACACTTTTGTCATCAGAAAAGGTACATCTGCAGAAGATTTCCAGTTTGTAACTAGAATGAGTAAGAAACTACAGTGGGGTTGTGTAGGAGTACACACGCCAACTCACGTTGGTCCCATTGTTAAACCTGGTTTCCTTATTGGTTGGTTGAATGGCCAAAGGACAGGTTGCAACTGTGCTATCAAATTTGGGGAAAGGGACAAAAATGGCTTTGCCTTTGTTGGTTTTAACATGACAGAAGAGCACTTCCGCAATAAAGGGTATGGACTAAAACTAATGGAAAATTTGTTAGAATGGATCGGAGATTGGAATCTTGTTTGTGATGCTGCTGATTACAATGTTTCTAGATATGAGAAACTGTGTGGAATTCCATTTCAAAACTACCAGATTAGGGAGTACACCGTATCATGCTCAAGACTAATCAATGCACTTGGGGAGCAGACACAGCACAAGGTGGAGTCTGCAGCACACTCCATTATACCAATAGACAAGTTTGATTTTGATCGATTATCAGCTTATGATGCCACCATTTTTGGTTTTCCTCGGCATGAATTCTTACGGAAATGGATAACGATTCCTGAGAGTACAGGACTCTTGGCGACCAATGAAGATGGAGATATCGTTGGGTATGGCCTCGTGCAACCTAGTGTGATTAATGGAGAGCAAGTAATCGGTCCACTGTTTTCCGATAATGATGATGTCACCCGATTGCTCCTGTACTCACTAGCCAAATCTGCTATTAATAATCCATTACAAACCGCTGGGGGTACGGCAGACGTTGCAGTGAAGTTTACAGTTCCTGCAGAGACCAATCCTGGTGTGACTAGACTGGTGGAACAGGAGATTGGGTATAACTATTATTGGGATATGGTACGTATGTACAATAATGATATACCACCATCGCAAGCTCTACACATGAAGAAGGTTGTGGCATTTACATCATTATCACTATCCTAAAATAAGTAAACAGAAAAAAATAATTTTTTTTCTTGCTGTATAGTCTACTATACAAATGTGAGTTGCAGTTTGTCTTTATTAATTTTCTAGCAGCTTACTGAATTTAATCACTACACGTTAACTTATGACAATTGCTATGTGATTTTCTATTAATGAATTCTTTATGACCTATATTGAATTAGAAGTATGTATAATCCTTGTTCTGCAGATGATTTTGTATCATGGTGTGTAAACTAATCAGATTATAGTGCCCAAAGTGTATGGCCATGCATGTTTTGTGATGTATAGTTTAATTGAAGCGGCATAAAGCTGACCACATCTGTGATCTATATGTTTATATTGGCAGACCGTATTTGGCAAGTACAGCGTTAAATACATACTATACTGATCGAGTCTTAGAAGTCTGTAAAAAAACACTGTGCAGCATTACCATAGCAACGTAATTGATTATTATGCACCAGCTCACACCCATCACGTACCGGCCTCCTGCAACATTGTACTGAAGAGTCCAAAAAAACGAGTACATATACTGGTAGATCTATATACATGTATGGCAGCATGTGTGTTTCACATTGATCAAGGTGACTATAACTGCAGAATAGTGGATGATATAGGCGGGTATATACCTTTAAAGACTTGACATGTGAATTAATTACTCATAGATTCATAATACAATTGAAAGCAGATAATACATGGGAAAAAACAACAACAGGAAACTCAAAAAAAAAAAAGGTAAAAAATATAATCAGGAATCCAGTTTACCAATAGCGTATCACTCCGATGGCCTAAAAATGAATAAACATTCAATATGAGTTACACATTAACTACAGCAGGTGCATGGTGTAAGTATGGGGTAACTCAGTGTTATGTGTATGGGAGATTTAAGCTTTTAACGTAACGCTTGCTTTTTTTTCCATTGGAATTGAACAGGATTCAAGTCCACTGTGAACATGCATAACATTCTACAAATGTCGTATGTGCCTTTTCCGCACTAACTGAGTGCACGATGAACTGAATAAAATACATGTATGTATCTTGCAATGGACTATTGTGGTCGACGATGTGAACCTGCATGCCTGCCTCTGCAAGTTTTGGTAATTTAGAATGAACAGTATAAGTGGAATTCCACTAGACCCATCTGGCATACAAGCAAGACTACTAAAGTGTTATTATGACAACCCATGCTTCGGCAAGTTGGTAGCACTAAATATTCATCTTAAATCAAGTCTATACCCACAGTCTTTTTGCCAATGAATACGTATATATAGAATACATGTTAAGCAGTATCGACTGATCCCTCGTACTGTATATATAGTTATAAGTTGTAAGGTAGTGCAAAGTCTTGTGAACATACAGTAACTTCCCATGTTACTAATGCATTAAGTCACTAACTGTTATGAGGATTTTCTAGTGCTATACTCTTAGTAATATTTCAATCAAAGAAATCCGTTGCTCAGGCAACTTAACCAACATTAAACATAGTAGTCTTTAATAAACAGAAAAATCCTAAGAAAAGCGAAAGAATAATATATAGTTAATTTAACTAATAATTAGTCCATTTATAGTACCTTAAGTATATCAACATCAGCTAGAGCTATCAACATCAGTGAGCTAGAGTAATATTGATAAATGGGCCTTAACACATAGCAATTACTTGGTATACATACAAAAGTACTTTAAAACCCTTACTACGGCCATCCCTCCATAAGAATAGTGTTAACACACAATAAAAACATTCGAATCCCTCAAATAAGGCCTCTCTGTGCACGACAACCAATGATACAATAACAGTAGCCATGGACATTATACACAAGGACCAGATTATAGTCAGTCAACTTACGTAGACAAATCTATTCTGGTTATTAGCCATATCATAGAGTATACAGCCAATGGACCAAACATCACATTTCCCATCATATCTAGACCAGAGGAACATACACTTCATTACACAACTGCTGGAATTAATACTCCGCAATACATACCCAATGGTTGTAGTGCCGAAACCTGATGGGTTACTCAGATAACTGAGGAATAGTTCCGGTGCCATATATGGTGGTGACGGTACCTATTAAAATACGGACAGATAATAGATACAGACAGTATAATATATACACATGTGTAGACACTTTGAGATATAATTACTCTACTACGCAACATACCACAGAACGACTTGGCAAAGGAATGTTTGTTGAGCCTTCTTGCGACACCGAAATTACGTATAAAATACAAAATGTACATTACATTACAGATAAGACATTGTTTATGATTCAAAAACAATACAAGCAAAGTTATGTAATAGTGACAGATCGAAGCCAAGCCATGCACTCTCAAGGTAATTAAAACCTAACTTACACCAGACGCAATTTGTGGTAAACATAAACAAAATTATAACTGAATGCATTTTTCAGAATCTTGCGCAATGTTTGTATCACTACATACATGTACAACTTGCTGTGTCAAGTGTAAGCCAGGCTAAACACTAGTCTCGACCCCAGACTCCCACGCATCTACCGAGCAAAGGGAGTCTGGTATATTAATTGAGTTGATTTAACTGGTCCTTGGTAAGGAATTCCTGCTGGCCACAATCACAGTCATTTGTTTAAAAACGTCACTGTCTAACGACTGCAAAGCCAGAAAATTAAGTTGTCGTTTCACGGTAAGCAAAATAAGGGCTAGGTTTGTGGGCTATTAGTAATCAAACATAATCATTACAATTTCACTTCCAGGGCCAAGAAAATTGTCTCAGTGGGCCAAACTCCCCTTCGTTCATCAGATGCATGGGAGTCTGGGTACCAGACTAGCTTAACACATACAGCACTATGCTAAGCAAGCATGCTTCCAATAAGCATAACGTCCTACCATCACCATTCACCACACACATGTGTGTACATAATTATGTGTGTATGTGTGTGTTTACCTAATTTAACCCTTCTCCGTGAGACCAATAGAACGTTCTCTGGTTTAATGTCTCTGTGATTGATCTTACGCTGATGACAACTGAGTACTGCCTCACAAACTTGAACTAACATCTGTAATATCACCTAAAACAGGATTTAACAAAATAAATCTACTTATACTCAACATAGATATTATAATGTACTATATTACAGGCTCTTTATTGTGTTTGACATAATAATCCAGGGTACAGTTGAGCTTTTTCTTTAACACAATAGTATAATTCGTGAAAAGATGTTTTGACCCGTAGGTCTTCGTCAGTAAAACAAAAAGAGAGAAAGACTTGAGTTTATATATACACACAGTACCAATGATGTTAAATTCAAACAATAAGGATGATAAAATAACAGTGAGGTGTTAAATTGGTGGAGAAACGTACAAATCAACTACATTTTGTAAAAGGGGAAAAACATCACAACTTTAATAAAACAACAAACCTTTATAGTAGAAACTAAAGCCTTCGTTAACATTATAACACAGGTGGAACGCTACAGTGACACTGGAATAAAAACCTAGTCTATTACATAGTAAATGCTGTGTAAAAAGGTCAAATTGCCCAAGAAATTTACTTAATGCTCCGTTAACACAACTGTGAAGTAGGCGTAACACAAATCACATGACATGTACTGATGACATGTGAAGGTTGTTTGGTAACACTCAAACCACACTGTACTAGCTACAAAGGCATCTGTAAAGTAGGTAGTTATGCATGTACATGTACCGCTACCATTAAGCATACAACACTAGCTATGCAGATGTATAGTGGTGTGTGTATGGAGATGTGTACACAGTTAAAAATAACCTGTAAAAACTACCCCAAAATCAAGTGGTACATTTTTCTACGAGTGTATTACAAGTA
>JAYJLX010044335.1:0-13311 GCA_036873525.1 Chalinula nematifera
TACACCAATCCAGTGTCCATAGCTTGATACGAACGGACCAGAATGTGCATCGGTAAATGGATGAATCCGGAGGAAAATGTATCGTAAGCAACAGCAAAATTTATTGTTACTGGCTCGTTGCAAATGTTGGAAAAATAACAGCAAGAACGTGTACACAGCAACAAATACTAATATAATCACAGCAAATACCATCAGTAAGGAATGCCTGATACTCCAGTATTCAATACTACCATCAACGCTCCATACTAATTCAGTATGAGTACCACAGCGAAGTTTAGTTGCCATAAAGACAGCTGTTACAGTACGCAGTAACTTAGTGAATGAAATATGAATGAGAGTGGCTAACACTGAAATAATATTAGTTGGTAAGCACCGAGAGAATTTGATGGAGTGTTTACTGTACATTATGATACCAATAGTGACTAACCACAGATACAAGGGGAACGCAAACTGAAGCCACGTCTTCCAGTATCCATCCAGGCCATCAAAGAAGCACGACTCTATACCGAAATCCAAGTTAAGCCACGATATGAATTGGCTGATTACTGGTATACTGCCATTGGGGAACAACTGTGTTTCATTCAGTTTAACAATATTAGCATAAAACAATAGTCCATTAAGCATACCCATTGATATCGTCATGTTGAGGAATATAATGCCAATTATTAATAGTATACCAGCAGTGGAGAATACCAATAGTAACAGGAGATAGTAGTTGGAACAGTGTCCACATCTATTGGATCCCAACATGAGACTGAGGTCAGGTTGACATTGACCACACAGTGTACCTGTCCTATTGTTACTACACTGGTAATCAGTAGTGTTATCCAAATTAAAGTAGATATCGGTACTCAAAGAGCAATAGTCAAACGGACAGATAGGAGCAATACTAACACACTGCTGTCCTTCATTGAATGCCATCCAATTGTTAAAGCTGACTGCCTTCACAAAAGGGTTAGGAACATGGGAAACATTACACTGTTGGATGTAATGAGCAATGCTTCTGTTACACTGACAGGCTTTAGACTCACTTTCAAGAAACATACCAAGTGGACACGATTGTACATGAATAATCACAGTGAGGGGTACAGTGTAAGGAAGTTTTGAAGCCGTACCAATATTTATCCTCATTTCAACGGTTGTATTGGTGTGTGGTAGCAATGGCTTGAATGAGAATGTTCCACAAGGATGATCAATTTCTTGACCTTGGACATCGTTTTCCATGATCCCTACTCCTGGAGTTGTAGTGGAAACTTTTAAAAATCCAGGACTAAACCCGTTGCAAAGTCCTGTTGTTGTAACTGGAATATTCACATTGTCTCCCGGGTACAGACTCCAGATAGTAACATTTCGTTCATCAAACAGCACATTGTGTTCATGATCACATTGATAGACACTAAACGGATCTGATGAAACACTGGATTGGGATTGCAGTAATGAGTCATTGTGATTACTGAGGGGTGAAAGGTCAGAACAGTCATTATTGGTGCTACTGCTAGTTGTAGGCCATGAGTTCACAAAGTGTGTACAACCATTGAGGAGGCCACCATACATGTTATCACCAGCAATGGAGGCTGAATTGTTATAAAAGTGAGCAGTTTTGAGACTCAGGAACGTGCAGTCAGAATCGTAATCGATGAACATTTTATTGTCCGAGTACAGTGCCCCTCCACGAGTTGCAGTGTTATCCTTAAAGATCAAGACAGAGTCTGGTATCATTAAAGCATATCCAGTCCCACTGATACGAATACCACCACCTTCAATAGCTGTATTGTTTTCAATGACGTTATGTCCGTTGAACTTCAACCCACAATCGATGATATGAATTGGGGTCATCATATTGTTAACCATTGTAATATTAGTAAACCTTACCATAGTCGATCTGGAGAAACACTGAATCCCGATAACAGCTGTTAACTTTTCATCACCCACCGCCACGTGATCCATAAACTGAGTTTTTTCTAACATTATTTGGTATCGAAGTTGCTTTCCTGAGACAATACGCAGCCCCATGGCATTGTCTTGAAATACGCTGTCATGCATGTAGAAGAAGACAAGTAACGAAACAACTAAGTAACTGTCTAAATTAACGCCATTAGGATAAATGTACACTCCGTAACCATGCTTGTTCTCGGTTACACTGCAATTATTGATAAAAATAGATGCATTGTGTCCCAGTGAACTTCGATAACCTACTTGTAACATTATAGCACCACCAGTGAGCCCACATTCTGGATCTACTGGAGCAGCATTGGATTGGAATATTGAGTGCTTTATGGCTACTGTATTGCAATCGACTTGACTCTTGGACTTAGTGAGTGATGATACTAGTAAGCCTGCCCCACCATACTCTGCACTGCCCAGGAATTGACTATCAGTTATATGAATTTTTTGGTCTGATTGCAACTCATCAATGGCACCACTGCTAGAGAATATGCAAACTCCGCTATACGTTTCTTGTTGACAATATGGGCTCTGTCCAGTGTACAGCATTTTGCTGTAATTGCCTGCTTTGATTTTAGTATGGATGACCTGAACCGAGCTATTAAATGAGTTGATTGCGTGAACTGCGGCTTCAGCACAATGCTTGGCTTTGTTGTCAACAAAAGTGGACTCTGCTATAACAATATCAGAGTTGGGAGGAGTACTAGTGCCGTAGTATAGGGATCGAGTTCTATAATCATATGTCTGAGTTATGATTCTGAGTGCACCCCCATCTAGAGCCAGCATGCTGCTACCATATGTTCCATAGTGTGTTGGTATATCAGTCCTATAGTTCTCAATGAACGTCGAATGATTCACAGTTATCTTCGCTAAATGTCTATAAGTAAAGACACCAATGCTAACTCCACCAAATGAACATCCATTTATGCCTTGAAACACATTGTCGTTTCACATGATGATTGCTGACCTTGCTCCATCAATATAGAAGTGTAGTCCCCCTCCAAGTTGGTTACTATTCTCAGCTGTATTACCATTGAGGATAGTATCACTAATAGTATAGTTCACATCCTTCCCTGGTCTATAAGTAGTGATACTCACACTGAACTGCAAATGATAGTTTTTAGTAGAGCATTGTGAAATGCCAAGTCCATTGCTGGAGAAATTACAATGAGCTAGTTTGAGGAAATCAGCATTATGTACCAATAGTCCGACTCCAGTAGTGTTTCTGATAACAAAATGCTCTAATGTTACTGAAAGACAATTGGTAACAGTAAGAGCTCTGTCATAAATGGTTGGACTACAGCCTTCTATTATCAGTGACTTCAGTGTAACTTGGCCAATGATGTTTTGAAATACGAATCCATGTGATCCATCAGTACACTGAATAATAGGAGTATCATTATTGCCATTAGAGTAACCAGTGAACGTTATATTGCTAATACCAGAGATACTCACAGGTACTTGTGTATTATTACTGATGATGTGTGTACCACTCAAGAATCTGAATTCAGCATTTGATGTAAAGTATTTGGGAATGTTCCGGATATAAAATGATAACTCGTGGCAATTTGTGGTACCTTTGGGACATTTATTGGTATCAGTTGAAACTGTGTAAACGTTGAGCTCTGAGCAACTGACTTGTTTTGAATAGTACAAAATTGCCTGAAAATAAAATATTGCTTAAATTCAAGACTTGATTAAGTTATAAAAACCATGCAACTTACCATTAAAGCTGCTAGAATAAGTATCTTCAGCAGCATCTTCACTGTAAGTAGTATACTTTAGACTCAAAGGTAGGGCCTTTCAATCAAAATTGTTTGTACACCTACCAACAAGCTCAATGTTTATATAGTGTGAGGCTGTGATGTCATAGAAAACCTGTAAGTGTAGGTGTTAACTGGACTGAATAGGGCCTCCTCCCACGCAATTGCTATGGAAAAATAGAAGCTAAAAACATCCATTGTAAAACTATAGAAGACAGGGAATTATGCCATAGTAAACACTCTCAGACAAAACAAATTAACATGCAAGCCTCACACCTACTGACTGCAAGGTATGTACATGTACACTGAACAGTACAGCCTTTGATCGTGGGACGATACCATATGAAGCTTTGCAAACTGTATACCAAATACAGTATGATTATGTATTGCATGGCCTGATCTCTACCCCACTTACCGATAAGGTGTTGCCAGTATTGGATCAACAAGAAACCTGGCCTTAGCTTGCAAGGGTATACTGTGTGGGCTACGTAATCTCATTATCGTCTGTTCATGATCATAACTGGTATCGTCCCCCATTAGTGTTGGAGGGAGGGGAGATACCGAATGCATTTGTTGTGTAATGGACGATTTCTATAGCCGGGGGCAATAGTCATAGAGGGATGAATGAAAGCCATTAGCCATTATGAATTTGGATATTGAAACAATCATTTGTTTTGTCTATGGCAAACCCTCATATGAATAATTACGATTCTGCTCATATCATATTTGTGCATCTCACTGGATGGCTTAATATGTATATACAGGATGCAAACTATTATTGCATTAAGATATCCTCCCACGCAATTAACAAGTTTGACAGTGTAAAGTACACAGCAAAAAAAAATTAATTTAGCAAAAAAAAAATCAGAAGTAATTGTAGCAATTAGTACAGTATAATGTAATTTTAAAACTTCGAAAGTCTTAAATTAATAGTCAAATACAGTGTACATGCCACTGCCATATGTTGGTACAGCAGAAAGCTCTAATACACAACTGCACACAGCACAGCAGTGCATTAATTACTTGTCGTTACAGAGGGGCTCCCTAAAATCATCACACGCACTGTAATATGACCCTGTTATTGAACTCGGACGAGTTAGGACTAACTGCTGATCACCATGAGGGACTTCGTGATGTCGAGTTTTAAGGAGTAAACGATATTTAATTTTGTGAGCATAAAAAAAATTTCCAAGCTTCTGTTTGAGTCCAGTCACGGACGCAATGTGATAGACAACGATCCCAATCGAAGTACATAGCATAGTGAATATAGAGGATATCAATACACCTACTGCATTGTCACCATTATTAGGCCACACCAGTACAGCTGCATACGCCAATGCCAGATTCAACAATGCCCAGCAATCGAGAATGTTTAAAATTTTTGTTTTGTACGGATGAAATAGAACTTGGCCTATTAGGAACAGGATGATCAACAGTGCTGAGATCAAATACACATATTCCATAGTGTGCAATAGGGAAAATAAACAGATCAGCATTAGCAAGTACAATCGTGTAGCGAACCAGTACTCCCTCCCTTCTTTGTATGGAGCATGAATTGCCTCGTAAATTTGACGAAAATTCAGGTTCAGTTTAGTGGAGCACTTGATGAGTTGCTTACCAAAGACCAGAAACAGAGCATAGGCAGTGAATAACGGTAGTACAGCTATTGAAACAATCACTGTAAGGATGATGTGGTTCGTGTCCTGGAGGAAGTCAATCGAGCCATCGTACAGCCATACCCTCCTGGTTCCGTCATCTGTGTATAACAGTATAGAAGAGAATGTCTTAACAAATGCAGGGAGGAGTATTGAAATGGAGATGTGGACTACAGTCACTAGTACTTGAACCGATGACCGGGAGGTTTTGTTCGAGAGCCATACTGAATAACGACTGATAATGATAATTGCCATTACTATCGATAACAGTAGATAAGGGAATATAATCAATATACCTGTCTTCTGAATCTCATCCAAGCCTTTGTGAAAGCAAACCGACGTAACCAAACTGCAATTTAGGATAGAAATAAACACAGCGCTGATTGTCTGAGCCATGGATATGAAACGATTGCCACTGCTCAGTAGCAGCAGATTACTGAGGCTTATGTTAACCACATTACCATAGAGTAGGATGCCATTGATTGTACCGGAAGACAGAGTGAGGTTCAGTACATACAGTAGAAATATAGTGGCAGGACCTGCTACCAGTATGATCAGGATAACAGTCCAATAGCTTAAATAATGTGAACAGCGACTGCATTTCAGTGAACCGAGGACTTTCGTATATCCTGGCCGGCATTTGCCACACAAAGGACCAGCACGGTTGTAAGCACACATTGGGTATTTCTTTGTGGAATATTTGATGTTTTCCTGCAATTCAATCGTTGAATCATTACTGTAATACAAGCTCAGGTTCTTTTTTGTTGAACAGAGTCCGATTGGGCACGTCGCTGTAACGGCAAACTTTCCATCGCTCGTTTTACCAGCCCATCCGTTGAAGTTGAGACCAGTCGGCCTGAAGATTGTTTGGGTTTTAATACTACAATAATGATCAGACAGTTCATATTTGCTAATAAACATTTTCAATGCCTTCGAACAAGTGCACCTTCCAAAGTGGTAATTCGATGGTTCAAACCCCAGTGGACATGCACTAGTTATGTTCAGTGGTACGGTTACTAGTGAAGTATTTCGTGCCCTGTTTTGGTCTAGGTAGACATATATGTTCACTATGGAAGTAGATGGGTGCTGATATTCGTTGTTTCGAACCACTAGGTAAAAGGTTGTACAGTTCTTAATCTCATCAGCATATCCATCTACGGGTGAGAGCCAAATGTGTTGATGAACAACTGTGAACTTTACTCCAGCAAACACAGCTCGGTTATTGGCATCGTATGCCGAGATACAGATCTTGATCTCCTGTCCTGGGTAGTGGATCCTTGTCTTGGCTGAGTTGCTGTCGTGCACAGCTATTTTCACAGACGTAGTTGACATATTCCATGTCCTGTTGTGTTCATTGCTGTCAGTATTACCTTCAAACTTGAAATACTTGTCATATTCAGATATGCTATTACCTACGTCTTTTTTAAGATTTATTCTACAGTTGTATATTGGATCAGCGTAGATACTGGAACCCCCTCGCACAGCCACATTGTTAGAAAACGTTATATTATTCTCAGTTGAATCAAAACAAAAAGCACAATGCTTATAGATACTGGATACCATAGCGTATATGGCACCTCCGAGAAATAATGCATAGTTTTTTTCAAATCTTATCTTTTTGTGACTTTGGAAGAAAATTCGGCTGTCCCCTTTCATGCTAATTGCAGGTCCGACATATGCTGTGTTATTGATGAAGTGAATTGAATCACTCAACTTTAGTTTAGTGTCCAATGCATTTATGACTTCACCGTAGTTGTTTTTGAAAACAGACGTACCATTCACGTAACAAGTGGTACCCTGTAATGATAGTATTCCAGATGATAAAACAATTGGTAAGAGGTTACTGATACGATTTCCAATGACCGTTACGTTTGTCAGAGATACGCTTACTTCTGTTCTGAAATTATTCTTGAATAACAGGCAAACCCCACTTGTATTTCCAGTATTGTAAATGAATTTAACGTTACTGAACTCGAATGAGAGATTTGTCTTGTTTGATCTCGTCTTGATGTTAATTACATGTCGTGAGATGGTGCTCGTTGAGTTAAAGCCATTGAATGTCGTATTGTGAATCAGCAGGGGAACCACTTGTTGCTTTCTCCTTATGCCCTTGTACCGCAAAAGTACTTCTGAGACACTCCATGGACAGGAACGAACATTTGCATCAAAATTCGTGAGAAACTTGCTATTGATTATTTGAGTTGTTGAGTTTGGTGTTGGTTGATTAATTTCTATGGTATTTTGAAAACCACAGTTCGTTCTATTGAACAATGAGTCATTAATCAAAACTTGACCATTGTATTTACCACTGTACACCAATTTTAAGAAGGCCATCTTGGTTGCCGATCTGATTTTGTTGAGAAAGGTGGAATTCTGGATTGCCACATTAAATGACAGCTGATTGGACTGTGTGTTGTTAAACACTATAAGCAAGCCACCTGATCCTTGTGTTTCACCATTTTCTTTAATAAAGCCAAAGCTGAATTCGCTCCTGGTGAAGTTGATCTGCATTGCATTCACAGAAACGATTGCGAAACCTAACGATGACTCCATGTGCACATCAGTAAAATACACACTGCTGTTGGAAAAAAACAGTGCTGTGAAGTTTGTCGTTATTATGGGTTGTATTGGGTCAGTCATATTCTTTTGTAAATTGGCAATTGACCCACCACAGTTAATAAAACGGACTCCTTTGATCGTCACAGTAGAATTAACAAAAGCTAGTCCACTGAAAAGAACTGCACCATCAATAGTTGTATTGCAATAGATATCAGTTATAGCTGCTGTCTGCTTGTTGCTGTCACGAGGATACCTTTCAGAGCTGAGAGTGAGAGTACGGTTGATGATTATGCAGAATGCGTACCCATTACTTCCATTACTCGAGTTCACGGCATATGTCAAGGAGCTATTCAGTGGTATTTCACCTAGCTCGTTGCAATGTAGACTGATTGCGTCGTGACCATGTAATGGCTGTTCTAGTATAGAAAACAAAGTGACCAGCAAACTAATAACTGCATATTTGCCCATCACTACATACTATAGGGACTGTATGCATGTGCTGAGCCAAGTAACGTATTGTGGAGTTTATTAGAAAACTAAGCGTAGACCTTCAGTGCTTTTATACATTTGTGCTGTTTTAAATCGATCATGTGAGCTTATAGTACGCTATAACAGTGCCCAATTCGGCCGATTGATTGTTTTTTATTTACTTCAACTGTGCAACTGAGAGTCGATCATTGTTTACTGTGTGGAACATAGTGGGGAATGAATCATTCCTTAAAAGAATAACATCGCATACACACAATTGTGTATAGAATCAAGTGTTGCCAATAGGGAGCAACGATTGATAAATACTCAAACTATATATACTCACAAACAATGTTAACAAGAATAGCTACTAATGTACACAAAGGTGCATAAGTTGCATGCTTAATGCTCAATATAAGTTTCAACCTCGTTATCTATGCACTTTCACTTTTGACTATATATTCACATACATACTTTGCAATCATACAATATTGTTTATTATTCAACGCAATTGGTATATATACTTGACTTACACTATAAACGTAACGTATTTTAATGGTACAATATATATGCACGTATGTATGTGTAAAACACTTACAAGATACTGACACTTCACACATGCATATCAAACAATGAAGACAGTACATTAAGTAGCAGTTCAACTGTAAACAAACCATTCAGTTTCAAAACAACAATAATTCCCAACATGTGATGAATGACATGCGTTTGCTGTATGCATAAACACGTATTCAGACCTTCAACACTGATAACGATGGTCAGAATGCAGGTTGAATAGTCTATATATAATTATATACAATTATAATATACAATTAATGCCTACCAAGTACGTGGTGTCAGTAATGAAATTGAAAATAATTACTATAATAAACAGATTGAGTAGTAGATAAATATTATAATTTATGACTTGTTGTAACAGAGGATAAAAAAATAAATTGGTTGAATTTTCGGTGAATATTATAAATTTTTACAGTATTTCTAAGTCGACGTGTCTAACTTCAGGATGGTCTTTCTATACAAACAAACACAATAACACAAATAACTCTATACATAGTCCCAAACTGAATGTAAAGTTTGCTTACTTTAATACGTAGCTCTATTCTATCAACTTCAGCTCCTAATGTGTCTACGATTTTTTCTCCGTGAGTCAGCAAGAACTTTTCAACCTCACTGGTAGTCGAAAAACTCTGAAGCTCCTGAAAAAAAGAAATAGAAAAGCAAGAATAAATGGGCATTGTTGGTACCCAAGAATTCTAAATAGTGCCCAGGCCAAAGGAAGTTATATTAGTTGTTAAACTGTACTGATAGTATGATACCACTATATGCTTTACCACATACTTTTAGTAAGGCATTGGTGTCTAACTGCGATAGATGTAACCTTGTTACTTCACGTCCGTCAAAATGAATCTCTGCCTTAAATCGAACTGTATCAGCACCTTTACTCAAAAACAAACATTGGGGAATTCCAACATTATCACTGTGGTTAGTATAATGGGACACTCACATACCTAAATCAGTAGCTTTAACATCATGTACAGACCTATATATAACAATACACAGTCAATACTATTATACATATAACTGATACTACACATGTGTATACAGATCTATACACAGTCAATACTACTATACAGACCTATATATAACAACACACAGTCAATACAGTTATATACATATTAAACTATACAGATCATAATACACAGCCAATACTATTATACATGTACATGTGTGTGACACACCTATATAACAATACACTGTCAATACAGTATACTATACAGGCCTATATAATACACAGTCAATACTGTATAATACTATTATAATACTATATAGGCCTATATAACACACACTGAGCCAATACTATTGTTATACATAATGATTATAAACTATGTGATTGTGTTTACCTCACAATGACATCACTTTCTAGTAAATCTGTGATTTCTTTCAATCTATTAGTAGGTATGGACCTTACAGAAAGGAATAAAAAACGTTACAACTGACAGTATTACACTATGCTAGGCTGTTATATACCTGCCAACTAGAGCACTGCTATTCCTTTGTATTAGAAACAAGGCCACCACACCCAATAAACCTATAATACAAACCCATCATTTAATAACTACTAATAACTAGTATTGGACTGACCGCTGATAGCAATTGATCCTAATGCATCATACATTGGGTTCCCGGTAACCTGCGCCAGACCCAGGAACCCCCCAGCCAGGAATAGCCCGCCCACAGCAGCACTGTCCTCCATTAGTACAGCTACAGCTGATGGGTCACGCCCCCTTAGCACTGGGGAGGGAAATAAAGGAAGTAAAGTAACTAAAAGTCAATACAGAAAAGATAACTCACAATATTCTTTAAATGATAGACCAGACTCCTTTGCACTGACTTGAACCTGTTTACTGGCTTGAATTAAACTTGCTACACACCACAAAACACAAACACCATCAATAAACATAATACACTAATATGACTGTACAAACACACCTCCTTCAACTAGAAGTGAACCAATCAGAACACCAAATGCCTACAAATACAAAATACACATTTCATACTTAATAACTATTAATTAACTAGCATACAGCTGGTAAGAACTCCAGTGTGTGCGGATGTATGAGTCCCATTATTCCGTGATACATAGACACACCGGCACCGAGGAAGAATATACCGACTCCGCTAATTAACGAATACACATAACGAACTCGGGAGAACCCATACCTTTAAAATAGAGTAATAATTATTAATACTAAACTACTGGTATAGTAAATACAGTGGAGCCTCCGATTAATGAAACTTTTGGAACCTTTATTACTCAGAACCTCAGAGGTTTCCTTTAAGAGAGGTTACTTAAAGCATTGTTTCACTGGGAAAGGGACCTCAAAATCCTTTTCATTATACAGAGGTTTTCATTAAAGGGAGTTTTCATTATTAGCGGTTCCACTGTATATGATAGACCACTTACGGATGAGATACGTCTGGTTTACGAATCGACTGAGATATCCCAATAGCTAGCAGACTCTACAGACGATAACACACAAGTTAATTATATGTAAAAATAATTTTAGTCATAAATTAAAGATTGATTAGAGTTCGTTTGTAGTTAACCTGGTTCAGTAAATCGGCAAATGAATGAATAGCTTCAGACAGCATTGCAGCTGAACCTGTGAAACCGTAGGCGATCAACTTCAGAACCATCACGGCCGCATTACTGTAGATATAATCAAGGAGGCGGGGCCAGAATTAGTGGGAGGGGTTAAGGAGGCGGGGCCAAAATCAGAGGGGAGGGAAATATAGCTGTCATAAAGGGTATAGATTATGTCAGCTTATTTTGTTACCTGATTAAAGCAAATTTAACTACTCGAGCCGATCCTTTCAGAAAGGAGACTCTATCTTCTCTCTTACCATAAGCCTATATAGGTAAGCATATCAAACGGAATCGTAATGATTGTGAATAGAGTTTCTCTCCTTACCTGTGTATCCAGATGCTCCCGCGATTGCTCTTTTTCAAATTTTTTTAAACATGCTTTAACAAAGCTCGACCCTAAAAATGTTCAGCAGACAGTAATAAATGGCTACAGATTATACTGTTCTTATTGTATAAAAGGATTATTCTAATATATTCAACTACTATCTGCTAGTGGCACATTATAGAAAGTCTATCAACAATAATGTTCTCTCTATATGATACGTAGTCAGTACGATGGGCCCCATAGATTAAAACAAAGCAGAACAAACCAAGTACATTAGAAACACCTTCCATTGAATCAGCAAACATACAGCAACTCACAAATCCTTCGTTTCTCTTCTTCTTCGTCCCTCTTTTTTTTAGCATTCAATTCTTTCTCTAAATTGTTCCAGCTGCCCCATACTTCAAGTGCTCTATCAAAACAACAAACAAGTAATGTCCTATATATGTGTGTATATAAAATGGCTTCCTATATCTCTCACCCTTAGACATGTGTTTAGTTTACCTTCTTTCCACATCAGATTTCAGGTAGCAGGTGACCATTCTACCACCCGTACCTCCTTCACTAGTTCCTGATTCATCCGCGCTCCTCACTGATCTCTCTGCTAGTCCTTCCAGATCCCTAGGATACAATATAGTGGGTGTGTCCCTATTAATTGTGGGCGTGTCAGCCCTGACTTACTCGATGTCTAACAAGTAGTCATTCATTGCTCTCGAAGCTGTGACAAACGTATTTTCCCAGTAAGATTTAGATGACAACCTTCGTACTAGTGTTACCATGTTTCTACTATAATCTATAGAAAGAAAATAATCATGTTTTAGTGTGATAACTTAGCCGGCGTATTTTCCTATTGAAAACAAACATTGCCTGAAAATAAGACAATCAAATAGGATACTGACTGATCACATTACCGCACTGCTATTAATGCAGTATTACTACATAAATACACACATACATACATACACACATACATACATACATACATACATACATACATTGGTGGTGTCCAGTAGTTGTGCACACTTCTCTCCATGCACCAATAGTACTGGCCAAGTGGTACCCTCGTTGATACATGTACCATTGACTGCCCCCCTTTCCAACTACAGAGGAGACACCTTTACACAATTATTTATGAAAATAGCTATAGGATAGGTTTAAACTGGGGTGGCTTACATTTGCTAGCGCATCTAAAACAAATATTCATCACACAAACTAAAAAAAAAAAGGTTTTCTTTTGGGTTTTGGATCTTGATTTAGATACAAGTACACACCTCCTTTAATTTTGCATTAACATTGGTTATAACTAGTTATTAATTACAGTTTATGTTAATTAAAACATAAAAATTCTGTTTTCTGCAGGCTGCAAGTTAGTGCAGATTTAGTGTGTTTTTACTGACTGCATAATTATGCACACGTAACGTACAGAACATGACC
>JAYJLX010044357.1:0-35180 GCA_036873525.1 Chalinula nematifera
AATAACTGTTACAAACAGTGTCCGCGTAAAATATACGAAGTTTCCAATCCCGTTTACGGTAGTCTATAGTATCTATGCCTACAATTAATAATTTTATTTAACTGGGCGCGGTTTACAATAGAATTCAAAAAAAGAGCTGATTTGCTCTGGAACTGGAAGGAAGAAAGTCGTCAAGGCCAATAGTGACACAGGGATCTTGCGTTTCTAAGGGACGTATATACTCGGTTAACGTGTCGACTAGCTATATAAGTATCAGCTATAGCTCAATCAAGACGTTATGGCTTCCGTAAGTATGAAATACATGATGGCCAACTAGGCCGCTTGGTAATACCATAAACCTGTATTATACTTGCCCATTGTACGTACCAGATTACCCGAGAGTTCGTCTTATTCTTTATTTAAAATATAGACTTCGAGTAATAGTAGTAACGTGGAGAACCTTCCTCCCCGGGTTATCAAGAGAATTACTAAAGAGGTGCTGGAACTGTGTGAATCACCTCCAGAAGGAATCAAACTGTTTATTAATGAAGAAGATGTCACCGATATACAAGCCACCATTGAGGGACCAGGTATGTTTAATTAGTTGGATTTACAATATAACACTAGCTCAACATCAATTTGTCCTTTAATGCTAGTTTCTGTGTCAAAAATCCAGAATAACATTTTGCAAGCGTCATTTCACTTAATACCTTGAGCTAGTACATAGATATTAAATTACCGGGATCGGAAACAAATCACATGAGCTGTATTCCTGCGTAGTCAAGCAGCGAAACACTCCGCGTCCTGTGGAATTTAAGGAATTCTAATTAATTGTATTATAAATCGTTGGAACAAAATGAACGCTCGAAGATACCAACCAGACTTTAGCCATAGATATACCGTTGCTAACTCTTATTTTAGATATAATATTTATTGAGAAAATGATTTATTTGTGTTATTTTACACCATAACGATACAAAAAGAAGTTGTGTTTCAGCGGATTTCTCGAGTTAAAGTATGGATGATTCGAAGATGTCTCCCTCTGACGCCTAACTGAAGGTACTATGGGCTTTGCTGAAATGATAGGGAAATAGCTTATTGTATCTGCTATTGCATTGTGTGTTGTTTGAGCTATAATGTTCTACGAAGCCGTCAGGACAGCAATTTCAAGAGCTGTGAACAGCATTTTTTTGTCTCCCTCTCAGTCACTAGAGCCCTTTTGTATCAGGTCACTGTGCTGTTGTTTTAGTAGCTATGGGCTTCAAGTTTTGCATGAACCCACCTTAGTACTAATTTACATTGTATATCGAAGTCATTGACGGTGATAAGAGTTTCCTACTGACAGCCATTTTCTATGGAGTAAGCGAAATTTCTTCATTAAAATATTAATAAACGCTAAGAAATTTTATTTTGCATCAGACGCGGAGTGTTTCAGGAATTTCAGGAATTCGTGCTCGTTTCCAATCCCAGTACGGAGTAATATATCTATGGTTAGTATGTGTCGTAATAGGGTTTCCATAAAGCATTATCTGTGGTACTGTACATAGCCTATACATGACCTACATACAGTAATAGCCTATACATGACCTACATACAGTAATAGCCTATAGTAATTCTGGTACACATGAGGGTAGTCTTGCCATGCCCATTCCAATCTGCGAGGGAATGGTCAGGGGACACTCGTACTTGCAATATGCAGTGAAATCCACGGCCAGATCAGATTGCTTGATTCTCGTTACATTACTACTCATGTGATCATAGCAAACATAAAGGATGAAGATAGAATGAGTGCAAGCTTAGCTTTGGAGCTATTTTAGTTACTTTGCTTAGTCTGATTGCTGGAAGGCCAAGAGAGAAGAAAGAATTCTAAGCAGTACTAGCCTTTACTCGTGCTCGACAAACATGTAGGGGGGGGGGGGGTGATTGTACTGGTTATTAAACGTTATCCACAGAATATTTTGCACATGTTTTAAGTACATGTACGAGTGTCCTTAGACTATTCCCTCGCAGATCGGAATGGGTGTGGCAAGACTGATGTGAGATAGGAACACATGCAATTAAAATGGAGTAAATTTAATTGAAACAGGAAATTTCTATGAGCTTTTTTTGTCAAACCATTGCAATTATAGTAAAGCTATTATAGTTAGTTGGTGGTGAACCCTTTTATTAGTTTCTGGTTCAAAAGGCATCCTTTTGCATCAAGAAGAAGAAAAAAAAAAATAGAGCGGACAGTTGGGAGGAAATGTGGGCAGAGAGGGGGACAGGGGTAGAGCCAGAATGATTGTGAGGGAGAGAAGGTTTTATGCATGATACTGTAAATGTATCTGTTTTATTTGTAGCTGGTACGCCTTATGAAGGAGGATTCTTCAGAATGAAGTTAGTTCTTGGAAAGGACTTCCCCTCTTCCCCTCCTCAAGGCTTCTTCCTTACTAAAATATTCCACCCTAATGTTGCTAAAAATGGAGCCATATGTGTGAATACACTCAAGAAGGATTGGAAACCTGAACATGGAATTAAACACATTTTACTGGTACAAATACATGTGCATGTACACATACAATGTAGATAATAGAATGGTTTTGTGGGCTCTACTGTATAGACCAGATGCACTTGGGCACACATTGCCAAAGTGCTGAAAAGTTCATATTTTCAGTAAAAGCATTCTATGAAGTAGAGTTGCACCGATAAACAGATACATTATTTGTATCTGCAGATATTCCAATAATTGGCATGTATCGGTATCTGCAAACTTAGTATCCTTTCATTGCAGATATGTTAATAACTAGTTATAACTAATAATAATGAAAATTAAGCTGATAGGCAAGTAATTATACTCATGAAAAATTTAAAACATGTATAATTATACTGTTTGAAAATACTGTATAGACTCCAACTAGCAATATCGAACTTTATGTATTATAACATTTAAAGGCCACGCTATCAAAAGTTCAAAGAGTCAAAAATATCTGTATCGGCATCGGTATCAGCAGTATTCAAGCATAAATATCTGTGTATCTGTATATCGGCAAAAATCAGTATCGGTGCAACTCTACTATGAAGTGTTCTAGCACATCACAATTATCACTTTGAATTAAAACGAGATATTAGAATAAACATTTCCAACTAAAACTAAATGTCCATATCCCTTACAAGTGTATACTGTGGATACCTAAACTTGTGAACATTCATTACAACCAGCGAGTTACAATCTCAAGAAAGGTAAAGTATTTCAGCAGAAATCTTTTGGCTAATCAATTAATTACCTAGCAATGAAAGGGTTATAAGTACGATAATTGAAGGAGGGTTTTGTCAATTAGCAGCCTTACAAAACTGGAACCATAAATTTGCCTACGACACTGTGACAAAGCGATTTGATTAGTGCTTTGAGTTTTCACAAAGTGAAAGTTTCGGCTCTAAACTCACTTCAGGAAGCAAGCTACAGACTACAGACTTGTGAAGAGTGAAGATCGCCACCATTTTTAACAGGTTAAACTTCAAATACTTCTAAAAAAATGTAGGGTACTTATATGTGTAGATTCAAACAAAATTTGTACCTGAATGTGGATTATATGCAGCACAGAAATGTATTCAAAGCTGTCTTCTGTCGAAGCATGGCTTCAGAAATCAAGTCAGTAATGTCTTAGCATTTTGGTCTCTTATATCACACAAACAAGACAACTTGGGCCACATAAACAAATAGAAAGAAGACGTTACCAGCTGCCTGCAAAGCAAATTTGAAGCACAGGAACCACAAGACTTTGCTGCACCAGCCGTTAAAAAGAAATTTATGCCCACCTTTAATCTGCTAACACACATACTCACCAGCACACCTGTTCCCTGAGGTATCCCTTGCTATGGATTTGCTGCTTGGAATAGTAATCATAATTATTAAATGTGGTGGGGTTTTTTTTGTCTCACTTTATTCATGAATAAAATCAACTCACTTCCATAATGAATTCATAGCCTACTAGCCATCACAAAACATGTGCTTCACAAGCAATTTCCATTTTAAAAATTGAAATATCCCATGGCAACCGTATCTAGTAAACAGGAAATACTTATAGGCCTGTTTTATTACTTCCATACAGCTCTTGAGAGCAACAGCATTGTAACGCCCTAGAATATATGTTAAAATTCATGACTGTATCTCTATCTGAGCTATGTCATCAACACTGTATGCATGTATGTATGCAGGCTTTCATACAGAATTTTTTTATGGGGAGGGGACACATTGAGCCGTACTGGTTTCGCTGCATAATAAACGAAATTTCAAGTATCTTTAAAGGAAAAAAATCATAGAGTTCAGTTGTAACTCATATGACAATGGGTATGAATGGGGGGGGGGGGGAAATCCCAGTGCCACCCCCCTCTCTATAAAACCCTGGTATGTATGTATGTATGTATGTATGTATGTATGTATGTATGTATGTATGTATGTATGTATGCATGCTTGCATGCATGCATGCATGCATGCATGCATGTATGTATGTAAGTATGTAGGCTTATTCATCTACTTCCATTTTAGACTATTAAGTGTCTCCTGATATACCCTAATCCTGAGTCAGCACTTAATGAAGAAGCTGGTAAACTCTTACTAGAACAGTATGATGATTTCTCAAGGCATGCTAAAATGATGACAGAGATACATGCCAAGCCAGCCAGAGCGTCTAGTAGTCGTATTGATTCTTTATCACCTGATGGCAGTGAACCCTCGGGATCCAAGAAGCAAGCACTTGATAAACTAGGAGCGTCAGCCGCCATATTGACTACTAGTAAGGTGTCCACAGCTTCTTCCACTATTGACAAAAAGAAGAAAGACAAGAAAAAAGCTTTGAAACGATTATAGCCATTAAATTCTGTTGGTCACAACATAATCCAATATTACACATTTCATGATATTTATTATTTTCAGCAATATTTTTCCTGTATACCTATTATATGATATACCAAAAGTTTTTATTATGTTCTCTTTGCTGTCTTATTCCATGTTGTATTCTTATGAACATGATTTGGCTTCCGTGCTGTTCTTTATCTTTGTGGTTGTTTTTTTTATGCTGTGTTATTAACTGTAACCCTAGGTTACCGCCGACACATGGTTCATAACATTTTTTTGTTAAACTAAAGATTGTTAAAAAAAAAGAACTACTGTTGTAAAAATTGAATATAGTGTATAATACGTACATAAATTCTCAATCACCCTTGATTATAGTAATTCATAATTCTTAATTAGCTACAACCATAAGAAAACAGTATTAAGGAGGTATTTTAGTGTATTCGTCATCCAAAAGTGGTTCCCTTAGTTGTGTCATATTTTGTTCCTTTACAGGTTTGATCTGAGTAGTTGGTTCATTGGCATCGATACTGTCCTCTATATCATTTACATTCACTGATGTGATCCTTCGAGATGACGAACACTTTCGTTTGAAGAAGTGTTTCAAGCAAGCAGTTGCTTCTTGTAGGCACTTGACCTTTATATAAAGATGGTAACCGACCACAAATGTAATGGCTGAATATATTAACATAAATGTGGCTATGACGTAAAATATATAAAATTCATCACTAGCACTCTGTTCATCTCTGTATAGTGAGCCACTAGCCATCACCAGCAGACATAGACTCAAGTAGTTTTCAAGGAAGTTCTGCGAGTCCTTGACAAAAGGCCTAGCAACAATCTGTAGGAACATGTAGAATATGACAAAGATTTCAAGTAGGTATATGTTCAGAGGGTGTTGAACATAGCCTACAAGTCCCAGTGGTATCACACGTAGTATCAGCCTGAACCCAATCCAGAATCTGAAGTTTTCCCTGAAAGGTGCCCAGAATGCATCATATATTGGAATGAATCTCTTTCCGATTGGGGTACGAAGGGCCAATGATGGAAATAGTAACAATAGTGTGGATGGTATCAGATAAAACACTAGAACACCTAAACTGAGTAGACCCAATGGGATGTGTTTTCCATGAAAGTAAACTATGTTAGGATCAGCTGTCCATCTTAAAGAAATGGATTTACCAGGAAGATGCTGCAGCGTTATACAGGATAGGTTATTGATGCAGGCCTGTAGCAATGAAATGTATGTCATCAAAATTACAGTGGCAAAAACCTGAGCAGGGTTAGCAATCCATCCCCTGAATGCTCCTTGGCATCGACGGATTATTATTATATAAAAAAATACAAGCACATACAAGAATGCTGGGAAAACAAATCGGAGATAGCCTTTTTGTAACGCTGTCATTCCATCATACAAACATGCTGGAAACCCAAGTCCACTATTCAAGATGCTGATTGGATAGAATAGGTAAACCAAACTGGAATCTGAGATAAAACTGCTTTGAAATTGTACCACAATGTTGGCAAAGAAAAACAGCGAGTTTATGTAACCATGAGACACGGTGATTCCCCACTTGCCTATACCCAATATAATAAAAAAACTTTCAATCATATAATACGGGAATATAAAAAGCCAGTAATTTGAACATTTGGCGCATTTATTGATACCTAACTGCTCACTATACCCAGGCTGGCACTCACCACACAGTATACCAGTCCTGTAGTAACCCTCATTACACTGATCATCGAACTGACCTTTCACTATCACCTTATCACCTGATCTGCAGTAGTCAAATAAACATCTTTGAAAAATCCAAAAATCTTTTTGGTTTGGATTGCTAGTATTTGTTTGCTTCTTTGGATTGAGTTTCCCTAGCCAGTAGTCATCAGGTACAATAATAGTTGCATTAGTCTCAAAACAGCTCGTGTATTCCTTAATTATGCTATTGCACTCACAAGTTTCATACTCGTTCGAATTATCTGAACTGGAAGTAAAATCAAACCCATCGTAGCATTCAGCAATGGTCATATTAAATATGGTCCCAGCTGATGATTTGATTGAATACACGCCAACTTGCACCTGCCGTGTGTCAGTTACTTGCATTCTACTTCTAATTGAAACTGGAACATCGATAAACCTGTTTCTGCTGGTAAACCAGTAGCTACCATTACCCAATCTGGAATCATCCATACCATCAATAGTATTGTCTAATACTGCGGATGATATTGGGTCAGGGGTTTGCTGACCAAACTCATCATAACTAAGAATCTGCACTGTTACCTGTTGGCCAAGCATAACGGGGTCCGTATAATTAGTAACATTAGTGGTTAAACGAATAGGAGGAGTGGAAAGGGAATCAGCATCAAGGGGAGGAGTAAACGTAAACACCCCAACAGCTTCCAGAATGCGAAAGGTATTGGTTGAATTATGTAAATCATATGAATCATTCAGCAGCATTTCCTTCCATGGGCAATTATTAAGTGTCGACCCAAATGCTACATTAGAAATAGAAGCAATGTTATTTTCAAATAGAATGGATATGTTTAAGTTCCTTGGATCAGGGCATGGGTGATCTTCGCTACAAAAGGGTACTATTTTGTCGAAGAAAAGATAGCAATCGAATCCAAACAATGGATCGGCCAATAGACTGAATATTGCTCCTCCTTGAAGATATGCTCGGTTACCCTGAAACAGGACAGATGTATTACCATTGATGATAATGTATGATAATACTATGGCTATTCCACCACCGGAATTACCAGTATTGTTTGTAAAGTAGAGTTCTCCACTCACATCCAATACACTATTCTTCAATGCGATTGGTGTCCCCAAATTATTGTGAAGAAATTGATTTTTACCTTTCATAACTACACGAACAGCTGAAGTCCCAAGTATATTGAGAGTAGAAATAGATTGAGAGGACAGAGTGAAGTGTGTTGTGAGTCCTTCGTTCCCAATGAAGTTAGTGTCTGTGATGTAAAATATGACACCAATTTGAAATCCATTGCTCTTTGATTCTTCTAAATACATTGCTGTCGAGGCATAGGCTTTATTGTCAATAAAATTACAGTTTTCAAAATAGACCCGATCAGATTTGAGAAAATAACCCACCGAACGATACCGTGATAGGAAGGCCACACCAGCAGCTCCAGTTGCTGTATTCTCTTTGAAAGTACAGTTCTTAATGACGTATGTGTTCACACCACCTACTGCATTAGGTATGCTTTCGGAAGGAAACGGTATGTCTTTCACAATCATTAGACCCTCCCCAACTGTCCTGTGGGCATCATCAAACGTAGTGACTAATCCGTTTTTACTAAACACTGAGTCAATGATATTGATAGTACTATTATTAATGCCAGCAAAAGCTCCCAGTAGCATTCCTCCACCTGCAATCGCTGTATTGTTCATGAAATATGAACCAACGACGTTAACTGACACGGGATATTGAGCATTAGCTAGATATACTGTCAATCCACCACCGCCACTGAGTGTAAATGGAGTTCTTTGAGCAAACATATTTAGATATAAAAGTGGAGAGAAAGGGAACATTTGGGAATCCAGCTGACAGTTTGAGTTGTACATAAATCGTGTATCTTTAATTGTGAGAGTTGACATAGCTTCTACTTGAGGATCAGAGGGCTCCCTATCCTGATACAATATGAATACCCCACCACCAAGACCATACTTGATAGATGAAAAGCATGGTCCATGAATTTCATTGTAATTTTTAGCAAACGTACTCAATTCAATTACAAAGGAACCAATAATATTTACCCCCACTATACCGAAACCATGGTTACGCATTACTTCAACCGAGTTCATGGTAACATCATGCGATTGTATAATGAACACAGCAATACGAATGTCAAATGCCGTGTACTGGAAAACAGATTCAAAACTTGGCAAGTAATCCTTTTCAGTAAGCTCAAGTGTAGCTTTGAGGTTCTCACCACCAAGTCCACAGCCGGAAACAGTAATGTCCTGTAGTGTTAGCCTACTCATATTAACAAATACTAGTCCAACCATACTATAGTTACAGTGTATAACCACATCATCATTGGATTGGACGGCCTTGATTGTTACATTAGTCTTATCAGTCACTGTTACCAAACTGTCCATGAAATGACATCCTGGCTTCAGTAGTAGCACGCTATTAGACGATACGTTATTAAGGATTGCTGACAGTGCTGATGACACAGCAGTTGATGGCTGCTTATCAACATCGTAATTAGTACTGCAACTGCTCCAAGTTGGGTCAACTTCAACATAATTACCAGCTGCAGACCCTGTACACCATATAATGGACAGCCAAATGATGAGGAGTGGAGAGCATTTCAGCTGTGATAGGGTCAACACAGCCATCTTTAGGGGTGATTCTGCACTTACTCTAATTAACTATAGCATGTGACTAAAGGGTGTGTACATGTACTGACAACCCCAAATAGTGTGCATAGTGATGACTTATAGTAAGTTTATTTAATTTTAAGTGTCAAACACATAATTACAATCATGTGATACTACAACACTGTGAGTGGTTCAATTACATTGCACCATATTAAAGTAATATAACTGTTAATGTCATATCATCTCTCTTTCTGCACTGGGTTGCAATGGGAGAGGTTCTATCAGTGGATGCATGCTGTAGGTAGGAGTGCTTGTGGTTGCTCTTGATCTTGAGTAGCATTCGTTGGCTAATACCCTCCATTCCACCATCCTTTACAGCCTCTGCTAATCTTGCCACAAGTTTCTCCATAATATCTGAAGGTGATGGTTCGTGATACATGTTTTCAATGCTTTTGTAGACTCCATCAGTCATCAATAGTAGATATTTGTACTGGCCGGTCATGTTAGCTACTTTACGTATGTAAGGTATAGCAATACCGGGAGGTTGAGTGGCACAGCTATATAACAAACACAATACAATATAGTAGTTGCAGTATTATAATAAGAAAACAAATCAATAGCATTCCTCCTTGCCTCCTCCCTCCCTTCCTCCTTCCGTCCCTCTCTCTCCCCTCCTTTCCTTCCTTCCTCCCTCTCTCGTTTCCCTTCTCTCCCTCCCTTCTCCCTTTCCCTTAGTGAGATCATCTAGTTCAACATTCCTAGCTAGTTAAAATTAAACAAGTGCCTGACTCCCCTTACACATATCATTCATGTTAATGACTATGCTAGAAATAACTGTATAGCCTCATATTTTGGTTTTCTAAAACTTTCGTCAATTCAGCAAAATAAAGAAAAAAAAAACAAAAAACAGAAGATCAATCACAACTAATTTCGTCAATATGCATGTGCAGCAACATGTGCGTGTGCTTAATTCCATACATGTCTTTAATTTTTTTCACATGCAATGACCGATGAAATTGAAAAAAGTTTTGACCGCTGAAAATTTGGGGCTTTACGATAATCCACTAACATAACATGCAAGCCAGTGTCTGGTGATAATCAACAAAATACAAGCGCTTGGCAATACCTAATAGTTTCAACCTCTTTATAGCCTTCCTTAATCTGATAGTCTCCAATACACCTGGTGTTCTCCTGAGTACCCAATCGGCCTGTTCTCTTCAGCTCCACTGGGTCCAGTCCCAAAGACTCTAGTCTACTAACTTCCTCCTCATTATCAACAGTATGATCTTCAGTTAACTATAATAATTAATAAAAAACACGCTTTAATATATTATATAATGTAAATATAAAGCATCCTTGCAATACATTGTATATTGATGTATCAGAATTCAAGTGTATTTTTTGTGTGTAATAATTGCAGGGGTTCCTAATAATCCCCAATCAATGTATAAATACTGAGAATGTGTTAGTATATATAATGAACACTACTGTTAGCTGGTCAAAAAATATTTCATGGAAAGTTTAAAAAATATTTAAATATCCGCTATCAAAGTTAAAGTTATCAAAGTTATGCACTTGTCACTAATGGGTAACAAAAATTATAAAATAATGCTCCAAAAGGACTTTTTGTAAGTCTGATAGCAATTTAGCTATCTGGGTCACTATTAACCTTAGCCTCTTTGAATACCGTCCATCAAACACAGAGACTTCATTTGCCAAAAAATTAACTTTTTGTAAAGAAGTTTTAGTAAAAAGTTTATAAATTATTTAAAACCATACCCAACACTGAGGCCAAGCTTAAAGATATGCTTACCTGAGTACCCACAAGAGTTCCACGTCCATCATCCAGCTCCTGTACTAGTACAGCTCTAGAGTCTCCCGTATTAGCAACATACAGTGTATCCTCCATTATAACTACCACTACTGCTGTAGTACCACCTGATAGACTAGGTTCCAACTCCTGTAGTTCACTAACAAGGGCAGGATGCCTCATGTATGCTTCATACGAAGTAAGGCCCTTTAATGAAGTAGAGAAAGAGATATCAATAGTATAGGGCATAATCTATACCATTAAAACTCACTTGTAATTTTTGAGTGATACGTTTCTTTCTACTTATTGCATCTTTTTTACTTTCAAAAAAGGAATTATCGGTTTCAGAGAACATTTCCACAAGCAGTGCATCCAGTTCAGCTGTTGAATTGATCCTGCTTCGATTCAGAAACATCTCCATGCATTTGCTGGCATAAATGGAGGCATTACTACCATCGTGACCATCGAACACACCAAAGCTCTTAAACCTATCTTGGTGTGTGTAATTAAAGTAGCGGTCATCGTTGGAGTGATCGCTAGAGGACGTCCCACCTGGTTGATAACGCTCATTTTCTATGGAAAAGTAGCTATGGCCAATGTATTTCGGCTTTATGACATCAGCAACCACTGGCTTAGAGAGCTTAAATGCTTTCAATATAGATTCAAAGGTATGGTTGTGAAATTGGCAAACCATCAACGTCATATCATCCCGCTTTCTACATTGTTGAGCAACAGACTGTTTGGCACTGACTTTCATACACTCCTGAAACGTTTTATGGTGGTCATCTTCAAGCTGGAGTAGAACACATTTGCTTATTTCTTCCTTCAAACCCTCATTTAGCTCTGCTTCTAGCATTCGAGAAATCAAGCTTTCTGTGGTTATAGCTTCTGATGTAGGAATACTGTCAAACATGTTCTCAATGCTTTTATACACACCATCAGTCATCAGTAGCAAATAGTGAGCCCCACTGGGTACTTTGATTCTGGTGACAGTTGGAATAGCAATACCAGGTGGCTCTAGGGCATGACTAGAGTATATAATATTGATAAAAATCCGACATAAATCACAATACAATTACTATCAGCTTAACAACATAAATATGAAAATAATTGAATCTATACATGCATAAGCACATTACAACAACATTGGTACTATATCACCACATTGGAATACGTACTGCAAACCTAAACACAATAATAATGTTTCTATTTTGCATAGAAGGTACAAAAGCTTTTGTTAAAAGAATTAGAGGGTAAACATTAGTATCAGTTCATTTTTTTTCTTTTTTCAACAATGAGTGCATATAGTGTTACAAATTAGACTACACCAAATCATGTTACGAGTGACTAATCTGACAAGCACACATGGCACAAGGACTAGCTCTTTGATCTCTTGGATCAAGGATAGTATAATTTCCATTTGCGAATTTACTGTTCTTTTAAACTAAATCGTAACTCTAACACATTAGCTAACTGGTCATTATGTACATTAAACCTATCGCTGTGCCCATGTACATAAATTACTACTCACCTGATAGTTTCGACCTCTTTATAGCCTTCCTTAATCTGATAATCTCCAATGCACCTGGTGTTCTCCTGAGTACCCAACCGTCCATTCTTCTTTAAAGTGGTAGGGTCTAACCCCAGTCTTTCTAATCTATCTAACTCCTGATCATTCTCCACAGTATGATCTTCAGTTAGCTATACATCAATCAATAAATAATGATTACAGGGCTAACAAGATATGAAACTTATCAGAACATTTTACTGCTAAACTATCCTGCATCACTATTTGCCAGGTTTAGACTGCAAGATCTTTTAATTACAAATTGCAAAATTTTCCTACTCAAAGTTATAAAAAAAACAAAATGTGCAATTGCACAAGATCACATGCTATTAAAAACTATCAAATCTGATTTTTTTTCTGCGACTTTGCATCAGTTAAAATACACACTCAAAACCCAGCCTATATAATATTATACAACTTTGACCGGACATAAGTGAGATTTGACCAAACAAATGCCAAAAAATGTCTGATTGTAGAATATTATAGTGATCAGTATTGATTACGAACCTGTTTACCCACGAGGTTACCATCCAGCTCCTGTACTAGTACAGCTCTAGAGTCTCCAGTATTAGCAACATACAGCGTATCCTCCATTATAACTACCACTACTGCTGTAGTACCACCTGATAGACTAGGTTCCAACTCCTGTAACTCACTAACAAGGTAAGGGTGACTCACATAAGCTTCATATGAAGTAAGGCCCTTTAATGGAGTAGAGATAATTAGTATTGCAAACTACCATTAATTATAATGAATCATCTTACCACCAACTTCTGAGAGATTTCCTTTTTTCTGGCAATAAAAGATTTTATCTTGTCAAAGAAAGCACTTTCTGTCTCCTGAAAAGCTGTATTGAGAACTTCCTCTACACTCTTTCCACTGTCTATGACAGCCTTATATTTTGTCATAAAGAACTCCTTCATGTAATCTCGGGCGAATATTGATGCATTGGAGCCATCGTGCCCATCGAATACTCCCAATACCCTCATATTCTCTTGATCATTGCAATACTTGAAGTAGGTATCATCGTTTGAATGATCAGGAGTCGGGATTTGATCCAATCTATAACGTGCGTTAGTAATAGAATAGGCATTTAATTGAGCAATGGAAACAATAGGAGTATTGTTGGTGCCATTGTCATCTGTAGTGGGGCTTGTGGCCTCGTGATTATTGGCTGGTAAGGTATCTATTACAGGCTCACGGAATGATTCCAGTATAGTGGGAGGGTCACTGGATCTGTCCATATTAGAGTCATCAGCAGAACTTGGCTCATCTTCTGACATAAGAACAATGTCTCTATTAGGCTTTTCAGGAGGAAGAGCAATCGCTACCTCACCAGAAATCTCACGAATAAAGGGACTAGTAACGTCTTCCAGCATATTGCTGTGGACCTCCTCTTTAGTACCTTCTGACGGAACATCTTCCTGCACAATGCTGTGGATCTGCTCCTGAGAAGGAACATCTTCCTGTATATTGGTATGGACCTCCTCCTGGGAGGGAACATCTTCCTGCTTATCAATATGGACCTCCTCCTGAAAGGAAACTTTTTTCTGTGTATTGTCATGGACTTCCTCCTGAGAGGGAACATTTTCCAGGATATCAGTATGGACCTCCTCTTTAGTACCTTGTGAGAGAGAGTCTTCCTGCGTATCGGAATGGACCTCCTCCTGAGAGGGAACATCTAGCTGCGTATCGGCATGGACCTCCTCCTGAGAGGGAACATCTTCCTGCGTATTGGCATGGACCTCCTCCATAGAATCCTGAGTAGGAACAGGCTGAATAGCAACTACCTGCGTATTCTGGACAGCCCCCTCCTCTGAAGCAGGGGTGACAGTGTCCTTGCTTTCAACTGGCGTGGGTGTGGTTTCGGGTACAGGCTCTGTGTTTGCCTCCTTGGTATTCGCAAAATCCCCCATTTCTTCAGTAGCTCTAGGTATAGCTTGATGAGGCGAGTGTACCTGTGACTCTGGCTCTTGAGAAAACAGGTGACAGCAAACACAGTCCAACCATGAACGTGACTCTACAGCGTGTGAAGTTTCATTGGGCTTTCTCCTTGGCTGAGATCTCGGCTGCTCGGTGACTACTGCCTTCCCGTTGGCTTCTTCCACGCGAGGACGCTTAGGAGAAGGTTCCTTCCCTGACTCCATCACAAAGATTATCACAAAGAATTGAGGGAATTGAGAGCACGAGCAGGATAAGCTAGTACGTATAGACTACTACCTATACTAGTATACCGTCCGTAGGTGTGGCTGTAGCTCATTGAAATATTTATTATCATAAAAAAAAAAATGGCGGCTTCCAGTCGAAAGACTGTTCTCAGACTTTACAGAGAAATAATGGTCCTTTCTCGTAATTGGAAATCGCTAGTAGACTCAGAAACTTTTACAGAAAGATGTTACATCAGGGATGAAGCGAGAAGGTTATTTCGTAAAAACAAGGAGGTGAATTTTCATGGTCTGGACTGTTCAGGTCATGATGGATGAATTTCTACGTAGATCAGTGATGAACAGGAGATCCAGCGGTGTGTTGAAGAAGCTGAGTCAAGAATAGAACTTGGTAAGTCCTATTTTTTATTAAGGGAGAGGGGTTTGTCTGCTGCAGTGATAGCCTGATTGGCACAATATAGTCTTGCGTAGCCAGACCCTCGATCCCACTTGGTGCGCGTGGTAGAGGGTCTGGACAACTGACCATACGCTATTTGTTCTGAGGGGCAGATCATTGAAACAGCTGACCACTTAACACCCGCTGACATTGGCCACCCGTTTTTGGCTGCAGCAAGATCGTTTATGGCCTAGAACTTTTGCAGCTCTAAACCTTGCTATCGTCTTTGTCTTCGTCCACCTTCACTCAGCTCGTAGTCACATAAGAAACACTCTAAAACGCTATATTGACCGTCATTGTTTTTAGCAAGTAATTGATTACCACGCCCATTTACTTTCATGCCTAGTTAACACTTACCATACTTCCGGTAGTTTTCAGAACAAACAGTATATGGTCAGTTGTCCAGACCCTCTACCACGCGCAGCAAGTGGGAGGGTCTGGCTATGCGAGACTAGGCACAATAAGGGTCCGGTGTAGTCTGCTGGCCACACCTTTCGCATTTGAGGAAGGGTCTGGTAGCACACCAACACCTGTTTCATGCTGCATAATTAATTTTTGGTGGGACTAAGGGGTGAGACTGAACATGTTGCAATTCGTTACGATAGGTGGTAAAAATATCTCTGAATTTAGACAATACTATCTTATGGGAAAGGCACGACTGAAAGGCATGTGAGAAGCTATTACCTGTTCGGAAAAAAAACCCATGAATGATGGTAGGAGAGCAACGTTGGCCGATCAATGAGCCTAAAAAAAAACAAGAGGCTGAAGGTATAAAACATACATCATTGACTTGCCATAACTGATCGGAAGAATAACAAGCACATCTTCCTAATAACTGCTAACAAAAGTTAAACTGCTTTGATTCGTATGCCGTGTTTGCAAACTGTTCAGTTTTCCAACTTCGATTCAAAAGCAATCTCCATTTAAAACATGTGAGCTAGACTAATAAGGCTTTTCGATTGGTCAATGTCATCAGGAAATGCACACTATGATGTATTTTCAGTTACCTGCAGAAATCGTTCAGGTAGAACGAAACAGGTTTTGGTGTGATACCAGACCCTTCCTCAAATGTGAAGGATGTGGCCAGCCAGACTAGGTCCTGTATAGTCGGGCGTGGCCTGACCCACCCATTGCTAAAGCGGGAAGGGTCAGGATTTACTCAATACTCATTTTGGTCTCGCTTTAGGTGTGGCTAGGTGGAGCTAATAACGAGTTAACCATAGCTTATTATACCATGTGCTTCGTTTTAATTGATTTTTAATGATTAAAATAATTAAAAGTCTATTAATATTAAAGGTTAAATGTACAAAAACGTCACTGCACAGATTCTGTGCAGTGCGACCAAAATGAGTGTTGAGTGAATCCTGACCCTTCCCGGCTTTAGCAATGGGTGTGTTAGGCCACACCTGACTAGGTCCTGTATACAATGAATGTAGCACTCGTTCTAATGGAATACAGTTAGTTTAGAAAGTAGACGTGATGACTGATTTATCTTTTTATGATTATCATGACATACCGTATTTTCCCAAATAGAAGCCGGGGCTTCTATTTCTTAAAGGCACCTCCCAGACCCGGTCTTTAAACAAGACGGGCCTTTATACGAGATCGAAATGATGAGCGATCTACTGCACACACACATGCTACTGTTTACTACCTTTTTGCATCCTTAACTTACCATACAAAGCTGAAAGTTGTTGTTTCTGGTGGATTAAGCGAAGAAGACACTTCCTGTTGACAAGAGATCCTTGAAAGCATCAGTAAGATCGATGATTTACGTGTTTGTTGTGGTGGGCGTGACCCGGCCTCATTTTAATAAACCAGGCAGCCACACCCAGCCTCAAAATGAGACCAGGCCTTTATTCAGACCCGGCCTCTACTCGGAAAAATACTGTATACATATATGGTGTGCGTAAGATATAGCAATGTGTATGCATATAGCAATGTGTATGCTAATTACGTGATCAAGAGCCTAAAATTGCTTAAGGTCGGATAAAGGTCACATGGATTGAATCTGATTGGCCTACAATATTGCTGCAGAACGAGTGCTATGCTGGTTTTAGACCTTTCATTCAATGCATAGGGTGTGGCCAGCCTGACTATTGCAATGATGGATCTGGCTGGCTATTGTCTCATGCTCAGATTTCTATACATCTGATGAGTGGAAGGTAGTCTGGTACACTATGAAACATATCTTGGCCCTGGAAGTAGGATGAAAGAACTTTTTTTGTCGATTATAAAAATGGCGACCTAATGGCAAGGTTTGCAGTCCGTGGGTCATCTTGGAGTGCTTTACCACATTAACGTATAATCTACCTAGAGCTTAAACAGGATGAAAATTCAATGTGGCCTTGAGTGAAACTTTGTGCCTTTGTCCAGAGTACGTAAGACAGATTTTGTGTTCTGATAAGGCACCTTACATGATTTTCTGCAAGGCTTACGTTAAATCTGCTGCTCACCACTTTTTTCTCATGACATACTCATAATGAATGTGCTGTTGACACATTTCATTGAACAGCAAATTTCTTCTGCAAATCGATTTCCTCACCCAAGAAATGTTCCATAGTGTGCCAAACTGCCTTTCGCTTGTTAGATGCGTGGGAGTTTGGGCAGAAGACTAGTCAGCTCCTCCTACAACACAAGGAGCTGTGACAGGCACAGCAATCTGATTCACTCTCTGTAAAATAGCACTTAATTTAACCATGAAACATGGTTGAAATGATAAAAAAGGAAAGTGTACGTATGTTCGTTGAAAATATTTGTGTGTGGGCATAAAATTATCATATATATAATTACATGTACATTTACGACTTTTTTTGCATTCCAACTGGCGCAGCTGATTGGATTGAGTTACGGTCTCAGTGTTAAGTGAAAAGCCCATTACCCCTGGTGTCTGTTGGGCAACAACTTTATTATACAGTGAAGTTGTGTAGTTCCGCAGTTTGTTGTTTTGTTGTAAGTGAAAATGTAAACATGCTCATCAAATAATTTGGAAAATTATATATATGCCATTGGAATCCTTATCACCTTGTTTTGTTGGCTGGTAATTGAGACAGTTGGTGCCTAATTTCAGTCATGAATTTATACCAATAAGAAAGTATATTCTTCAGGTTTGATCTTTAACTACAATTAAATAATTAACGTTTTTTTTTTCGAAAAAAATTCCAGTGAAGGTTTCTGATGAGTGTAAGTAAATCCACATTCGATTTTATGTAATAGCTGGTTTCTGGTCCTTTGCATTTGGTGAAAGTCGTGTACTCAATCTATCCCAAGAAAATGTGGAGATGTGTCACACAAGAACTGTTTTATCATTTGGATCCATACATGCACAATAAACAGGAGAAACAAAATGGACAAAGATAGGTAGTTGTCAATTCTCAGTGTAGTATTTTTGTTTCATTCACCCAGTATTACATGTATTTGTGGTTTATCAAAAGCAGTAAAACAAAAAGTATAGCTAAATAATAACAATTATACTATCGAGTCCCACGTGACCTGATTCTATTCCATCAGAATGGAGGGTACGCACAGGTTTCCTCAGGCCGTTCCTTGCTGCAAAGGGGCAGGGATTCAATACACTGGAGCACATGTTCTGCTATAATCTCATGTTTTCATGCATGAAGTATATACATGTAATAACCATAGCTATATAATTGATAAAATTAATGTTGTCATAAACTTGATCTCATTTACTTAAATTAGTGGACAAGCCTAATGTGACCAAATAATGGAATTTCATTTCAGCTGTACATATTATAGTCAATATTGATAATTATTATTATTGCTCCATATTTTTTATAGCAAGGCACTATGGAATTCCATACCCCAGACTGGTTAGTTGTGTTTGATAGTATAGTGTAGTATTATTTATTATTTTTATAATAGGTAAATGCAGCACCTCTCTTTGTTCCTTTAAGTAAAGACAGAAAGGCTCAAGTTCGGAGAAGGCAACAAGCGGAACCAATCTATACTCGATCATTGGATAAATGACTTGAAGTTTTTTTTATACATTTGTTTAATGATTATAACTGTATAATAATTATATTGAGGATAAAATTGTATTATAATTATTATTGATATCATAAGGCTTTGATTTTAGTTTACCAAAATAATAATTAAAGTGTTGAGTTATTATAATGGATCAGGTTGCTGATTAGTCTCGTACCCAGACTTCACCTTAGAAGGGTGGAGTATGGGTAGAGACTAGTTATTGATGTATTAAATTCTGAAAAAAAAAAAAAAAAAGCTTGAATTTCCCAGGGAATTACCCTTTTAGTAGTAGTAATAGGTGATGATATGATGCAATAGAGGGTTATTTCCCAGGGAAAAAATACTCATTCACAAACAAAAATATAAAGCACAGTCACCATAGCACCTGTAATTGTAGACTACACTTGTTGTTTTTTCTTTAACTTCAGTCCTACTGTTACTACTATTGCTAATTATACAATGGGAGATTCAAACTGTTTGAAGGTGTTACTAATTGTGGTAATCACTGTATTCGTTGTGCTGGAATTGGCTCATTTTGGGCTTGATGCTTATATCGGTTATATGCTGAAACAACAAGAAGCCTCGTACACTTCAATCACCGTACTGATTCAACAAGAAAAGAATGAAACTTTTTTCCATCTACAAAAGATAAGAGAAGAATTTCATTCCTTTATTGCTGAGGCAAAGCAAAATTCCACAAAGCAATCAGCTGAACTGGAATCCATTAAGCAACATGTTGATGGACTTCAAGGATCCGTTACTGTTCTGAATACCTCAATGACCCATTCACTTGCAAGCATCAATGAAACAATGGTACTAGACTTCCAAATGATGTCAAAATTCAATACTGAAACTCAGGCAGCTATCAATGTTCTACTATCAACAGTAAATGAAACTGCCTCTAGCTTACGGAACTCAGTTAAGGCACTTACTAACAACAGTTTGGTGCTACTTAACGAGAGTCAAACTAATACCCTCATACTTCGTGAAAGCATCACAGCAATAAATGCCACAAAACAATCAGTGGTGGACAATGCTAAGCTGCTTCATACTGTTGTCCAAAATAATACTGAAAAAGCCCTGCTATTCCTTAATGGTAGCTTGGAAGCTGTTCTTGATAGCACTGAGCGAAACACTGAATCTATCACTCAGCTCAAGGAAACACTCAACATTACCGAGCTACTTGACTATTTAGAAGAATATTCTATCCAAATGGAAGCCATACAAGGTAGTGTAAACCAAGTGCAAACTTCCAATGCTACAAACAATAACGGAGATATTTTTGAATATAAAAATCTTACAGCATTGTGGTTGCAAGAACTTTCTGAGCTGAGTTCAATGATAATTAGTGCTTCTCAAAACTATACCAAGTTGCAACTTAAGACAGTACAACTTATTCGGGCTATGAACTACTCCATTTACACAAAACGTCCTGTTGCCACGGATGACAAAGGTATTTCAGATACACTGGTGTTTATTAATAGAACACTGAAAACAATGAACAATTTAACTGATGAGCGACATTCAGAGACTATGACAAGGTTGGAAGACATGGAAGCACTAGTGAATGGGACTTGTGTGCCAGGAACTACTGATAACAGTCAGTTAACATTGGTTGATTTTTTAGTCTATCTAACGATGATGATGGTAGCAATATGTGTAGCACTACTATTGGGGGTATGGATAGGCCGCACGTTTAAGAGGAGTAATAATGAGGTAAAACAATCAAAAATAAACCCAAGTAGCACCCAGAATTCGACGTCAGCTACAGTAGGTGATGAAGTTGAGAAAAATGAAAATTCATTGACAAATTTATCAAACAATGAAGCTGTCTCCTAAAGGTGGCCAGTTGACCTGCAGGCAATATCATTGCTTATCTGTTCATAATTATTATCATGCAGTATAAAATTTTATTGGTGTACTTCAATTCATGCATTTTTTTCCTTTTATTTCAAGCAATTAATTTTAGTATTATTGTTTCTTTTGATCACCTCCTATATACTCATTCCTTTTTTGTACATGTAGGCCAGGTGTTTCTTTGCATTCTTTTACTCTCTTTGTACTACTGGAATCATCTCTTCCCACTTATATATTATACTGACATTATTTGTTCCTGTCTCATTATTTGTTCCTGTCTCCTTTTTATACCAATTCCATTTCAGTGCAGAAGTGTAATTATTGTTCTTTATGTCAGTAAATGGCTATTAGTACTATTTAGCTATTTTTGGTTATTGTGGTTTCTTCCAAAAAAGTGTGAGCTTCTGCATACATTCTATGCACTTATAATGCTTATGGCACTAATCTTTGAGTCAAACTACACCTTAAGAAAACATTACCACAATAATAAAGCCATAAATACGGGCATGTATTTATCAATGATTATATGCCCTGTAAGTGGCAGTCAATTCGTGGAAGTTTATCCACTCAAAAGATTCCACATACATATACGGTAATAGCTTACCTTCAACCAAACAAATACCCAGTTCCCCTCAAAGGTTTCATTTATCCTCTATGCCCATATATGGTACATGTACGTAATAAAACAAATAAGCAGAAGCATGCACTTTTCATAACGAATCCTCCAGATATGACACAATCAAAATACATGCATATCTATCCATTAACATGAGCCTTACAATAACAGATTGTACCACATACTACAGTATCCATTGGCAGGGGTTGACTTACTGATGTTGATGACTTTAGACGATGGATTTTACAAATAATCAATCATTAACTGCTGTTACAGCATTACTCCACAGTACCTCGATACATGTATAGATGATGCAATACCAGGCACCAATTAATAACATGCATGTGACTTAAAAATCAAGATCTAACAAACCTCTTTCAACTTGAACTTGTGTTATCAATTTCATGGGTAACTTTAATTTTATATCATTAATTATATTGTAGGAGTAAGGTTGTATTATATTACTGGCATAAGATTTTTTTTATGTTTACCTTTGCCAAAAATAATTATGTAATAAACAAATTGAGTAGTAGATTAGGCTGTCAGTTGCTAGGAATTCCCCGTATAGTGGTGGCTATAATTATGCAATAGGAGGGTATTTCCCAGGGAAAATAACCTCATTCACACAATAATCATCACAGCACTTCATTAAAGTGTTGGAGTATCTATACGTAGATTAGTATCACGTTATCACACAGACAGCAGTCGTAGTGTTCTTGCATATGAGGATAATTTATCCAGGCTAGACATTGACTCCAAAGTTTTACACCAATCACAGTAAACTGTATTAGTTTTTTTACATTAGATAATTATAAACCACACTCTGCCAAGCGATTCTAATTATATAACGACTAATCAAATAGAGGGACCGGCAGGATGAACTCATCAGACCACTGCAGAGTGACTTTAACATGCCACTATACTACCTTGTAATCATCTTAAGTGGAATCTTATTGCTGTATACTCCATCATTCAACCACACAAGAGGAGGTTTAGTATGTGATGCACTATTGCTGATAGACATGATGATTCGCATACCAATTTCGTTTCTTTTTACCAATAATTACAATTGCACAAGACCAGCTGCTATAGTCAACTACCCATTTATAATCCTTCCTTTGCTTTACATACTAATCGAAGGGGTGTGGCTCATCCTGAACGAAATACTTTATTAATCTATGATTCAATTTAGCCAATCGTTTGCTCTCAACACAGTCTTAACTTCTGCAGCTGCTGAAGAGACTACTGGACGTTTGAATCATGTTGCTGCTGCTTCATCAGATAGAGAAATGAAGACATACGGAGTAAGATGAAGTGTGTGCCTGTGACAAAAGTAGTAATGGAAAGGGAACCATTGATTTACGATGACTGATCATCAGCTATAATATAATTATAGTCGAGATTTAAGCCAGCACATGCACTTTACTTTAACACCCACTTAAATGTGTGACATTATTAATACCTATACCTAATTAATAAAATTATTTGTGTAGTTAATAAAAATATTGGTAGCATTTTTTTCTTGCTTCTTGCACTTTTTACTGATTTTAAAGTTTAGCTCATTTCCCCTCATAATTCAAATAAGCTAATACATAACAACAGGCCCAGCTCAGTGGACTTGACCCTATTAAAAGTGTATCCTTTATACTATAGGTTGTCCTTCCCTCAGAGGTTAAAATCCATTATAGAAAAGTCTATTTGGGATGCTGATATAGTTGCTTTCGCTGTCGCGTGCTGTTATAATCATTTTACTTTATTCATAAGCACTGATTATTACTTCATTTCTATTGATATACAAGCTTGGTTTATGCTAGTTGACATCCTTTTTATTACAATATTTATATCCATTCTTGGAGTGTACACTATCAAAAGTTGCTTGCATGTGTTGCATTCTGCATGTGTTGTATTCTGCATGATCATTGAAAATTACGTATCAATTATTAATTGGTACTGCATGATATACATGCAGGCAGACATGCAGACACACACAAAACAACTAATAATAATAGGAGGTTTAATTATAGGTTGTGCAATACTGACATCACATGCGTATTGAACCACATCAGATAAGCTATAAATTTGGCGATGTGGATGCTACTGCTGATGTGGAATCAACAATAAGATTTACAGTATAGTATACCCCATGCATGCATGTGCATGCACATTGTACGCCAAGAATCAAAATTTTCATTGTTTCTCAAGTCTTGTCAAACTTTTATACATACAAAATGAGTGCTATCATGAATAGATACAACAATCTGTGAATTAAATTGGTTGTATGTAAGCAACTGTACTAGTGATACAGTGACAGCATATCAGTACCATCATTCCTTTCTCCTATTATCAATCCAGTATTATTATATCCCGCCCATGTATGCATGCATGCATGCCAGCACATTGTACGAATCGATTTCACTTCTCCATGTGACCTTTTTTCAAAGTCTAATGAAGAACCCACAACTGGAAACATTATAGACTTCAAAACAAGGCCACATGGAGAAGTGAAATTAATCATGGTTAAAGACATAATGTCACTAGATAATGACACAAATTCTCTTTGTTTTATAGCAAAATTTCTTCCTCTTTTTACACATAGCATAGATACTATATAGATGTATCTATGCACATAGGTTACCAGATGGGTGGAGCTTATAAACACGATACGAAGCGGGGCTGCATAAGATCAAAGGTGTAGTATCACTAGTATGTTATATCTAATTGCATTTCTGCAGATTTCTGCTATACCAATACACAAATATCAGTGATTAAGGAATATGGAATACAAATAAATATTATTACTTAATACATAACTAGACTATAATAAAAGTACCGGCATATGTATATTATGTAATAATGCAATATTATTTAAATTATCGAACGTGTTTCCAGTTTCAATTATATGTCTTCCAATTTTGATTTTTTAAATGAAGCACTATACTATTGAGTCAATGGTAATTCTTTAATTAATCCTTGAGGCATCGACATGCAGTAAGGAATCTGTTGAATAAGAATACTGAACTAAAATAATAAATCATGATAACATTATCACTACAGTAATGTATTAATACAACATGTATCAGCAATCCGCCATGCATGAAGGTCATGCCAGCCTTGGTTAGCTTGTGTGGCATGCAGCCAATTAATGAACTGGCAGAATATGCTTGCAACCTTTTCTTACTAAATAATTATTACAGGTTAAATGTATGTTGGTACAAATAAGAAGAAAATTTGTATGAAATGTTCTACTAAAACTCATGACTTAGCGTACAAGAATAGTGTTCAAAATTGAAAGGCAGCTATAATAGTAGTAGTAGTAGTAGTATAGATATTATTATGCTATACGTGATATTCAGTCATGTGATATTCACATAATAAGTAAAAGTGGAAAGAAAGGAAGGGAATTCAACTGACTACACAAACCAATGGGGCCAAGTATATAATGCACACATAATTATAGAGTGCTTAGTGTCTTGGAAAAGCATTACTTGCATGTATACCAATATAAAACATACTGAATCTATAACCTAGGTACAGGTACTAATTAAAATTTTGCTACACTTATGCTATCTTGAGTATCTTCATTACACTATGTGTGATCTACGTGACTGTGAAAAGGCCTGAAATAATCACCATGTACATTAATTTATAATTAATATTGCATTAACACGTTAAACACTATTTTATTACAAGACCAGGTGTCCATAATGAGCAGCATTATATAAAAGGTCAGAGTGCTGCTCATTGTGGATTCCTGACAATTAAGATATACTCCATAAAAGACCATAATGCTGAAGGGATGACTAACTATGGAACTAGTGTTTAAGTGGAATTGTGAATAGTTGTTTAATTGTTTTGAATACTAAAGTATTAACTATTTTGGGGGAATGCCTTTTTACATGGTATATCTTTCAGTATCACTACTATATGAGTATAGTCTGGATGATCAGTATTGAATTACTGGGCATATCAGCAAAGTAATTAAACAGAGAAAATTGGGCTCGAAGAAAAGCGAAATGTATCATTAAAACTCTCATTGATAGTATCAAAAAAATGTAAATCACTTGATTTGATTTCCGTTCTGAAACGAAAGCTATAGAATAGCAGTACAGTCTATTGCAGTTACCCTTATTTCTATAACGCCATACTTACGTACCATACCATATATGAAAAGGTTGGATCAATAACATCAGGCATATGTGAACATTAGAGTCACTACACAATTAGCTATAGTAGTGCGATGTATAATAAAAAAAATCATTAAAAGGTATGAATAATAAATTTATTAGAATTCAATTAATTTATCTTGTAGAGGTTAGTCTATTCTTCTAGGAGACGACCGTTGTTTGCACGAACAGCCACTGGTGATTACATCGATCATTAGTTCATAGATCTGGAGCAATTTGATTGGCTGCAGGGTATTACCCACCATCCAATCAAAAGCTTTTTTTCTTTTTATTTTTTTGGTGGCAAATTATTTGTACATAATTATATTATAAACCTATAGAAACCAAGACTCACCTTAGTTGCTATGATAGAAAGGCCTACTCTGTCTGGGACACAAGTGGTCCCTCCAGTTGATACCCACAACTATTTCTACTTTATGTTGTTCTGGTATGGAAACAAAAGAGAGAAAAGAACAAACCATTGGGAAGCCATTTCACAAGGTATATGATACAAACACATCTTTACATTAATATTGTCAATTGGTTGCTGTACATTTACAGAGTTCTGACCTGGTTGGATGTACTGGCTGAGATTTGTGCAACTTCTTCAAGAATTTTATCTACAATATGAGGTAAATAAAACTCAACGCCTGGCTGTGTGTGTGTGTCTGTGTGTACGAGTATGTGTTTATGTGTATACCTGTTATTGCTTGCAAAAAATGTTATATTTGTTCTAATATCCTTTTCTAGAAGAAGCTAGCTGACCCTGGAAACTAAAAATTCTTCTCTGTCAATTCCAAGGCACACCATCTCGCTAAAGGTATGTACGTATTAGATCCAATCCATTCTTAGTAGTATCATAGTTTACTTTGAATCTTACTTGATGCCTATACATATCAATACAGTAAAAATAGTACAGTAGAGTAATAATATTCATCAATTTTCCCTCCTTTTATAATAGTCCCTGCAAGTAGCCATACAAAGGACATTCTAAAGACCCTGATTGTTTATCCCTCCATTTTGTTTCCTGCCCCCCTACGCCATTCCCATTCCTCACTCTTGTTTCTCCACTTGTTTCCAGACTTGCCTTTTCCACTTTGGTTCCCGCCCAACCCCCATTGTTTAATTCCCCTTGCCAATAACGTAAGTATACAGTAGTAACACACACCAGCCTGTAGTATAAAGCAAAGTGTACAATCATGTATTTTAGTTAATGCATTATGTGTAATGCCCACGTATGATAACGACGATTTCTTAACAGATTAGACCCAATTAAGCTATAGACAATTTCTATAGCTCATTTAAGTACATGTACAATACTACATGTACCTGTATAATTGCAACAACACTGCCATTGTTCTTTATAATAACCATAAACCCATCTTGGGCTTTATAGCCTATCCAAGAGGTTGATGGTACTTAGATATGGGTGGTGTACTTGGACATTGGTGATTGGCATTTGGCTCCTGAATAAAAAAAAAATTGCTGGAAGGGCTACTACCATATGATACGATAAGTGTTGTACCTCTTGGCAAATGTCAAGTTGAAAGTCAGCAAGAGACAGCCGCATGCATGTGGAAGCAGCAGTGGTAGATTAATTGCTATTTGGGGCTCTGACAGACGTCCCATAACTGAGGGGACTTTTACTGGAGGAAGGGTTGAGTGAAATTAAATGGTTCCAACTCGACAAGCTGTGAGAGAGCAGAAGGAAGTGTGTAATTCTATAGGAGGGCAGGAGAACGTGGAGACTGGGTTATAAACCCACAACTGAGCAATCTCTGTCAGTAATAAGGAATCAATGTATCCAATGTAGGTGACAATCCAAATTGTCTTGGGTTTCGTTTTGAGCATTTGTTTTTTAAACTGACCATCAGCCTATCTTAGGTTTTGTTTTGAGCATTCAATCTTTAAAATGACCATCAGCCTATCACGTAAACTTTTGTTTTGAGCATTTGTTCTTTGTACGATGATCATCATAGGCTTTGATTTGAGTATTCGTTCTTTATAGTGATCATCAGCCTATCTTATAGGCTTCATTTTGAGCATTCATTCTTTATAATGGCCATCAGCCTATATCTTGTAGGCTTCGTTTTTGATGGCCCCTATATCTTGGAGGCTCATGCTAAGCATTTGTTCTTTATAACGACCCTCAACCTTTGTCTTGTGGGCTTCATTTTGAGCATTCGTTCTTTATAATGGCCATCAGCCTATATCTTGTAGGCTTCATTTTGAGCATTCGTTCTTTATAATGGCCATCAGCCTATATCTTGTAGGCTTCATTTTGAGCATTCGTTCTTTATAATGGCCATCAGCCTATATCTTGTAGGCTGAGCATTCGTTCTTTATAATGGCCATCAGCCTATATTTTGTAGGCTTTATTTTGAGCATTCATTCTTTATAATGACCATTAGCCCACTTTAGGCCTTAATAAGTTTATGTTAGGCTTAAGCTTACCTTAATACCTTCAAGAAGTTGATGGTGCTTACATATGGGGACACTGGTCTGCAGTATTTGGCTCCTCAAAAGAAAAATTGCTGGAAGGGCTTTACCAAATGATACGATACAGTGTTGTACCTCTTAGCAGACGTCGAGTTGAAAGTTACAAGGTGACAGCTACATGTACATGTACATGTGGAAGCAGCGGTAGTAGATCAATTGCTAGTTGGGGCTCTGACCGATATCCCACAACTGAGGGGACTCTTTCTGGAGGAAGGGTAGAGTGAAATTAGTGCCATGGTTCCAACTCGACAAGGCCAGGGACCAGAAGGAAGTAGAAACAGTAACTCGCCAAAAGGAGGTGGAGTGTGGACTTGGACCTCGTACTTTGGAGACAAGTCATTCGCCAACACATCCAACGCAACTGTGTGTTCATGTAACCGGGTTCACAGGTAACCAAGGGGAGGTAGGGTGTCAACTCAGGTAAGCCATTGGTCAACGTGTCACTGCGGTGTCAACGCATGTGTATGTTCATGTAATTGGGTCCACAGGTATAGCCAAGGGGAGGTTGGGCAAGGCATTTGTTCATGTAATTGGGTCCACAGGTAACCAAAGGGAGGTAGAGACTGGGGTTAACCCAGGTAAGTCATTGGTCAACGTGTCACTGCGGCGTCAACGCATGTGTATGTTCATGTAATTGGGTCTACAGGTATAGCCAAGGGAAGGTTGGGCAAGGCAGTATATTGTTATTCTTTTTTGTGCCCAAGAGAATGTGGAGTCTGGGGTAAGAAACGACGTCAACTTGTATCTCGACTTATATCTCCACCTCCATGTTGCCGAAACAAGAAGGTTCAGACGCAACAGATGAAACAGAAACAATATCAACTTGTGTCTCGACCTGTACCTCAGCCTCCATATTGCCTACAACCATAATCTCTGATGGTGAAGAGGAATCAGGTCAGTATTATTCTGAAGACAAAATATCCGAATTGGATGGAGAAGATAGACGTTGAGCAAATAAGACTTGTAATACCCATCAAGGCGAAACTATCATGGAGAGAAATGAGAGCAGAAAAGTATGTTTCGGAGACGAGGTACTGGACATTGACCAAATCGGATTTTAAGAAGCTTCAATTTTAAGTTTCAGACCATACACTGGAGCTGTTGTGGAACAGAGTTGAGAATGATGATAAAAGTTCAGGCCAGTATTTCCAGAGAGACAGATTGCTCTACCAAAGCTGGGATACCTTCTGGACAAAGTGAAGAAGCAATGATGATAGAACAGCTGATACTTCCAAGCCAGTGTTGAAGGATATCGTCACACTAGTAACAGCATATTCCATTCTGATGGCAGGTCACCTTGGAAGGGACAAGACTATACCAGTCAAATTCTTTAGAGGTTTTATTGGGTCCACGATATTTCAAAAGTGTCGATCCTGTGACCATCCTATACTAACTGTCAGAAAACAGTGGCCAACCGTCCATGTCCTGTACCATAGATACCTTTACCAGTATGGTATGTATAATGTATAATGTATTATACATACATTGTACATACACTGTATAATGTATGTATGTATAGTATGTATAGGGAAAGTAGGTAGTAGGTATAGTAGGCACTAGGCAGTAGGTATAGCAGGAGGTATTGCAGGAGGTATATATATATGGCAGTATAGGTATGGTATAGAAATAGGTATAGGTATACGTATAGGTGTAAACATAGGTGTAAACATAGGTATATACTAGTATATACCTAAACCATTTATAAGAAAACTTCTTTTAAATACAATGTTTCAGCCTGAAGGCCTTCTTCATCAGCTGAAGTAGTTTACAAAATAAAAAGATGTTTAAGAAATCTGGAATTAATTCTCTTTGAAATGTAACCATTACATGCAGTATAACCGGCACATGAAATATAAACAAGCCATTAACAGAAAAAAATTTTTTTTTCTAGAATAAAATGATGATAAAGGCCTTTTTATCAGCAGTACTTGTTAAAAGACAAATAGGTGATAAAAGAAGTCCTTCAGGCTTCAATGAAAGTTTTTTAAAATCAATACTATATTATAATAATTGTTAATTTTTTTTCAATTACAGCACTTGTTTATTCACCATATCATCTATTGGCTAGTGGTGCCAGTTTGCTTCACATTTGCCAAAAATAATCTGACATCTGGTGACAACAGCTGCTGCTCCTCTTCTGTCAGATATGGCAACATTCATGAAATTTCGAGTCTCCCAGTATAGCTGTAATCTCCCTTAAGAATGACATCACCTTCTGACAGTCGATTAGCTGTTGTTTGAATAAAAATACTGATAACAACATAAAGAATAAAAGCAGTACAACGAATCTCTAAGTGGAGCTGTGCCCAGTGGCATAGTAGTGCTATGGTACATACCCACGTTCTCATTTGCACATTAAAGCAACTGGTGCAGATGGGGTAAGCTGTTGAAGATTTCTTTAGCTGTTCAACTCCTGCTTCAGAATGGGTGATACTTCTAAAGAGTGAGTGGTTCGCAAAAGTGAGTCCTCCGTGTCCCTCAACAAATCTTTATTAAAATTCATCAGTGAAATTCCACGGAGCAACCCTTTAGACATACTAGGCAAATTGAGAGTTCGTCTGTATAGTAGTTACATAAACTAAATTGAATGACTGCAATCATGTTTTATCTTGCTTTTTTCTTGTTTATTAAGGTTGTTTTGTTTCAGCAATATTGCCGAGGGTATTTTCCTCTTGAAAAATAAATAAAACTTGGTTGTTCATTTTATGAGCAACCAGGTATCATTTCTGGGCACTAGCTGAAAGAATACCACACATTACCAAATGCTATTCCTTCAAAGTGGGATGGGTTGGCAATGAGACTGAGTATGACTATAAGTCTGAAAGCATTCAATCAAAGGCTAAAGGGTATTTCTCGTGGAATGTATTCATATACATGCATGTATATTCATGTAACTCCATGCATAATCACATTCAATGCTAATTAATTATAAGGATAATTAATTTAGGTATGGTGTCAATTACACAGTTGTGATCATGATTACAGCATGATTACATACTATGATTAAATTGTGATTGCACAGAAATTTTAGCAATTATGATTAAAATTGTGATTATTGCAATTGTGATTCTATATGGCATAGTCTATGCATGTGACAGAAATTTCTACCTGAATTTGCAACACCTTCAACAAAGACATACGATGTACACAATGATTACAGAGTGTGATCATGATTATGCTAAAATTTTTTTGCTCGACTACGATTACAACAGTAAAAAAAAGCTATCGATTGTAATCATAATTGACCCCAGGCCTGATAATTATGCCCGAGTATATTACCTGGAGCATTACCAGGTCTTCAACTCACGAAAATAGGTTATGATCCCATAATATTTTTGGCTCGTTCCTTTTCTCCCTTGTACAGCAATTTTATGCACTTTCATACAATGTATAATAGGCATGGCATATACAAGTACATGCAGTTATAAATTATTTTGTAATTGGGATTATCAGCGGCAATAATAAACAAAAATAAAAAGACAGCTAATAAACAATAACAAAAGACGGTTAATAAACAACATTCAAATGTCAATGTCATGGTCAACCTTGTAGACATGATGTCACAGTACTATAAGGAATGGGGAAGAGGGATCCACTCAGTACCAGGAGACAGAAAAGGGGTGGGGTAACAGTAGGGTGATTGACAGTAGATCCAGCATGTGGGAGGGGGAGAATGATAAGAGTAATCAGTGGAGGGAGAGGGAATACAAAGGGAAGGGGATGGATGATACACGTACACCATAAAGTTCAGGTAATCACCCTTTGTCACGATTTAAAAGTTCAGGGAACACCGTGGACGGAAACTCGAGTGCTGAGCAAGTATACAGATTCCCAATCAATATGATGCTGAGTGGTCCAAGCATGCTTAGCAGAGCACTTGGGTCCATATCACCAGTCTTGACAGCTCTCTTCTCTTTCAATAAAATGAAGTTGTAAGGAGTCCTCTATCATCTAGCACATCAATGAAGAGTAATACCGCATTAGGTTCAACCTTATAGGTAAATCAAAAAGGTGATGCAAGGTGAAGTTCCAAGGCAGTAAAAGTGTCATCTACAAACCTTTTCCAATACAGTGGCTTACACCAAGAGGACTGTTTAAAGCTCTCCTCCTAACCTTTTCCATAACCATGTTAGCTACAACTAACATAGGAAAATGTAACAAAAATTGTCATTTCTTTTTAAAGCTAATTAAATTCACCAGAAGGTGGGGCCAAGTTAAAGTCATTACTATGGCTTCTTCTGTTTCACGATCCTTGCTCTGCCCATTCAAAGAAGTCACTTTTTCCCTCTGTTTATAACATCTGTAAAACTTTCTTTCTAAACATTATACAGAGCATACAAAAGAATTTATTAGAATTGATTAAAATACCTCAGTTAGCACTTTGTTCATTTCTTACTTTCAGTAGCATAGCCTTGTCTCCACAAGCACATACCACATTTCCTACTCCACCTCCAATTAATCCACGTGAAACTGAAAGGGGGTCCAGGCAAAGGTTGCCTAGGAGTCCAGGATCCAGAAGGAAGGTATCTAGGGGGTCCAGTGGGAAACCGCTAACCTAAAGAGCCACCCCTACACTGCATTGTTATTTTGCTGATGTGGTTGCGAGTTGGATAACCTATATTATAATGATAATATACTGTAGCAAAAGGGCCGAAAGCGGTGATATAGGCCATACACTGTATCCTTAAATAGCATGGATAAGAAAAAAATGAGGCAATATGATATCCATGCCCTACATGTGTGGCTATACGTATGTGCATATAGAAAGAAGCTGACTTAATAATACATTGAAACATGCAGAATTAGCTGTGCCTTGAGAAGTTATGCAAGACGCCAAGGATAGTATGGTTCTCAAGAAATGGCTATCTAGTCTAGCCGTAAATCAGCTAAAGAAGGAATATTTTACCTTTTCACAAAATAACATTATACCACTACAAATCTATTTTATCTGTGGTGATGGCAACCACTGATATCTTTGGGGTTCAAGTTGCATATTGGCTGTATTTCCAGAGAAGCCAATAGTACATAAATTTACAGCATTATATATGTACATAAACTAAACAAAATACATGTTAAACAATTTGATGCTATCAGTCAGTATTGACATCAGCTGATGTCTACATTCATCAACTACTACTTAATGAATGCAGTAATTATGTTTATTATTATCCATTAATTTTTTTCATTTGTTCTTGCTCTGTACTCCCTTTATACATGCTTGTGGACCATGAAGTATATAACACAGGGTTATCCTAGCCCACAGTAGATTAGCAATTTATTTCTCTCCAGTGATTTAAGTGATACCTTGGTTTCTGATACTTAAATACAAGCATACTATAGTCTATTAAGTTCAGAAGTCGCAGGAAGTATCTACAGGAAGTCGTGTCGTCAGAAATATTTAATTTGTTGCATGTTTGTGGCCGAAGTCGGGAGAGCGGCGATACCGCATGTTCGAGTGGTTTTCCGGGGCAGTCTGCCATTTAATTGTCTTATTTCAGTGTTTTGTCTTCTTTATCTGTTTGAATCGTCGTGTTTGTACTCGTTTACACGTCAAATAAGCCAAGACGACATAGAGTGAGGAGTAGTTTGAAGAAAGTAGTGTGTAAAGTCTATAAAAAAGGAATCTACAAAGCGCAAAGGCCCAAGAAGAACACCATTGCAGTTGGCAGAGAAGACATCTCAGTGTGTCTCAGGCTCCTGGTGTAAGTAAAAGAAACCGTTGAGCGCTTTTTTAGACAGAAAAATGAACTGGGAAGTCAAAGAGTTTGTATCGCCTAAAAAGAGGTATGGAAAGGATAGAAAACGTATCAATCCAGATAAATTTGACTGTGATGTGAGACGGCTCCTGGATAAGTCATTGTAGAAGATGATGAAACTGGGCTTATTTCATGAAGGTCGTATTTTATTATGGAAAGTACTAAAGAAGATAGGGTTTAGATATAGAAAGGTATGATAAAAGATATGTTTATGAACAATATAAGATAATCATGCATAGGCGTAAGTTTTTAAGGAGAATGAGACGTAACAGGTGTCTCCCTGGTCTATTTGGATGAAACATAGGCCAATTCACATTGCATAGTCACGTCATAAGAGGGTGTGGGAGGAGCATGATGAGTAATGCACAAGGTGGCATGGGTGGTGGCCTTCGAAGGCCATTGGGTGAAGGTAGTTGTGTGATAGTATTACATGCATGTGGTAATGATAGTTGGATCAATGATATTCGGTATTGTTTATGCTGGTTTTTTTTTTCAGGTGTTGTATTTCTTTTATTACTGAACTGAGTGAAGTGGATTCTGAACGGTACTGAGAATACATAAAGAAAGCATGCAGCCAGGTTGTTTCCAACTGAAGATTTACATCTAAAAAAAGAAAAAAACAACACTGAGATGGCACAATACATATTATAGCAGTCTGGCAGGCCACCTCGTTTTAATTGTGAATGTTATATATTATTATAATTATTATTGTATAATCAATCATATCTGATCTATAGTGCTATACTTTACTTGTTTACTGAGTTGCATTGTTTATGTTGCTATGGTAAGTAATTACATGGTACTTAACAGCCACTTACATGTATCTCAAGTACCCAGCTACTGTGAGCTTGCATTCCAGTGTGGTTAAAAATATTCCTACTTGTTTGTATGGGATTTTCTGGTTCAGGTAGATAGTTAAATGCAACATGATAGTTATATACATATGACTAGATGCGCCAGGAGGCGGTGATCACGATGGTGTTGGTCCCGTGATGATAGTGTGTTCGGTCGCCGAGTTACATGTACAGTACATTGCAAAAAAAAGTTAACGTTTTGTTTTCGTTTCCATTTCGTACTATACACTGATCATTTCGTACTATACACTGATCGTACTAAGTACTTGCTTATTACTGTTGTATATCCAGCTGTCCAAATTTTTTGTTATA
>JAYJLX010044369.1:0-13305 GCA_036873525.1 Chalinula nematifera
CCTATTCTTATACATGCAATAATTGTTCCCGCCCTCCGTCGTTTCATATCCCACTATTACTACTCTATTATCTATGATCATTATTACTACTCTATTATCTATGATCATGGTATGTGTGCGCATATTGCATATCATGATGATTGCATGGATGACAAACTAAGGTGTTAGGTTACACATGTGACTACTCCATTATGACCCTTGGAAATTCCCTTAATAAAAAATATTGCATAACTAATGTGGATAATTATACAATGAATACAGAATAATAATTGTACAATGAATATGAAACATGAATGCAGTAAAAATAAGCAATGCAGGCCCCCACTTCATCTACAATGAGCATAGCCATGGGGGTGGCCAGAAGTGATTAGGAGAGGTTATATATAGATCTAGTTCTAGTATCTTTTTCTAATTGGTTATCTTCAGTATTAGTACTATCTAGATCTAGTGTCTTTTTCTAGCTGGTTATCTTCAGTACGATTAGCTTGTGTTAACTGTCGCTCTCTAACTTCAGTAACTGCAGGACTTATATTGCTTGGTGGTACAGGTGGGTTATCTGGTAGACTAGGAGTCCCGTCACCACCTGTGTTTGGCTGAGGCAGACCACTGTCTCCTACTGTAGTTTTACTGGGTTTGCTTGAGTCGCTTCTTTCTGTCATGTTATTTTGTCGGAATCTGTCCACCTCTAAAATTAATGTTTGAATCTTCTAGCGTCTGACTATCGTATGTAAATACCATGGTAATACCTAGTAATCACAATTATTTTGAATTATTGCGGGAAGAATTCCCTGACATTCGTGTATTTTTTTTATTTTTTTTTTATTATTTTTTTTTTTTTATTTTGTATAACCAGTCACGTGCACGCATCTGCACTATAATATAATTATCTATGCATTGCATTGCGAATTGATGATTGCATGGTCGACAAACTACAAGGTATTAGGTTACACATGTGACTACTCCATTATGGAATATCCCTTGGGATTCCCCATGATAAAAATACATAATTCATGAATCATGCAGAATAAATTATACATGGCAATGAATACAGAATAATTTTTTTTTGTAAGAATAATAATAGACTAATAGACTCAATAGCTAAAGCTAATACAATGAATCAAATAATGTGTGATATTAATATATGAAAAAAAAAAAAGAGAAATAATTTATATTTGAATGATAAAACTGTTCATGTAGTGGCCGGGATTGTTTTACATCAATAATGGGGAGATTATTTCAAAGATGATCATTTTACGGCCCAGGGGATAAAAGAAGATAAATATGCTTTAGCTTTACAAAACGGGAGAGAAAGAGTTAAACTATCAAAATGGCGTATGGTAAATAATTATACAATGAATCATGCAATAAAAATAAGTAATGGCCCCACTCAGTATACTCCGGCTCTCTACAATGAGTGTAGCCATGCGGATGGCAAGAAGTGATAATAAGAGGTTATAGATCTAATGTCTGTTTTTAGTTGGTTATCTTTAGGATTAGCTTGTGTTAACTGTCGCTCTCTAACTTGAGTAGCTGGAGGACTTATATTGCTGGGTGGTACAGGTGGTTTTTTTTGGCAAACTAGGAGTCCTGTCACCACTTTTGTTTGGCTGTGGCAAATTACTGTCTCCTAATGTAGTGTTGCCGGCTCTGGGTAGTGTATTGATCTTAATCTCAGTCCCATTATCCAAGTGGTTATCATCTGATGCTAAAAACTTTAAATCATGTCTTTGGCGGGACGAGTGGTGATGGTTTTTTGAGCCGCTTTTTCTTGTGGCCATTTTATTCTTTTCCCTCTAAATGCTTGAATCTTCTGGCTTCTACTCGCAAAGGACGACCAAGTGTATGTCTGTAAATGCCAAAAGCAATGGAGGACTAGTCTATGTAAAATATCACAGGAGGGGTTGGCCATGCGCAGCCCCTCCCACCGAAATTATATAATATAAAGTGCGTGGGTTCCAGGCTGCGTACAGTTTTTTCACTACTAAACGAACAAATGGATTTTACAAAGAAATTGTTCGCATCTTTCTTTTCCTCGCATCGGCAGAGAAACAACGAATTGCATCAAGACGAACCGCTACCAGCGATAGCTCATAAACTGGAGGACCTAGCATGCCAACAACCAAGTGATGATTCACTACCATGTCCAGATACGGATGGCAGTGGTGGTAACCATAGTGGTAACTCACTCCCAAGCAATACTCCATCTAAACTAACACCTATAGTACCCCCAACAACATCCTAGTCTCACATCCAGCAATTAACAATTGCTTATTGCTGTATATATGCAGTTAATGGCATAATTTTTAATGGCAGTAAAAATAATTATAATTATAATTAAAAAAATTTTTTTTTCCAAGTTGATTACTTTATTTTTATTATACCACTGTAACTATGTCTTGTACATTGATTGATATGAATTGATATTTTTTTTAATCAAAATCTCAAATACCAGTAACCCGTTGAAACGACTAAAATAATTATTATGGAATGGATAATAATAATAATACCATTAGAACTGTGTCAAAAGAATCAATTAGTACCGTTATGATAAAAAAATAAAGACAAACACTGACAGTTTATTACACAAAAAATTAATAAAATATTGGTTGAATCAAAAAAAAATATTTAAAACTCATTGAATAGTTGACTGATTGAAATAACTGTACAATAATTTATAATTACACGAGAAATGGTTAAAACGTCATCAGAGGGGCGTGGCAGCTGGTGGCGACAACGAATCCAACAGCGCCTCGTCAGCAGTGTCCATAGCTGGTATGTTATTGTTGCTTGGGTGAATTCGATGAGGGGTTGGCCGTCTTCTCTTCACAGCAGCTGGTTTGGATATACGGTATTTGGTCAGTGGCTTTAAAAGTTCAACAGAAGGTAATTCTACGGATATATAAAAACATTATAAATAGCATAAAAGGTACAATAATATAACTAGGGTATAATTAGGGTATAAAGATGCATTATAATTATGTGGAATTTTTTTTTAAAGATTGGTGGACGATTTCTTTTGGCTCACCAATATAACCAGTCAACTGCTATACCTTATATTTCAGTCAGTTGGCTAAATATTGAATATTGAAACCACAAATATGGGGATATCTCTTAATTATCGGTGTTTGCAACACCATTGATTACATAGCAAGTGTAGGTACATATACAAATTAATTAGCTATTTAATGGCCTAATAGCAACAGTAGTATTAGGGGTATAACAACACAATGGTACATAATAATAAAAAATATTTCATATTCTGCAATGGTTATTTATGCCCCATTAGCAAACATAAAAAGTAAAATCATAACATTGAAACAAATTCATAATCACATGATCTAGCTGATTGATGCATGATGCAATGCAATACTAAAGGCTATAAAATTCATTTAAAACAAACTGCGTTTAAAACATTGGTGAGAAACAATGATACATTTACATTTGCAATGAATTTAATAAGGTTGTCACATTACCTGGTAATGAATCTTGGCTGCTTGTGGTAACTGTGTCCTGCTCATTTCTACCATTACCACGATGCTGTCCCTCAATGGTCAGTAGTGTCGGACTTGCAGATCTGTCAGAAGATGGACTGCCGGTGAATAAAGACTGCCTCTTTAGAAACTCATCTTTGCCTGTACCACGAACATCAGTAGGAGGCGTGACCAGTACTGACGCTGTACTGGTAGGGCGGGGCTTGGATGGATTATAGTCCGGGAACTCTAAGGAAGGCGTATCGATAGAGGAAGGAGAGTAGGGCTCTAGCTTAGGAAGGCTGGCAGTTAAAATAGCTCTAGAATGAAAATAATGTTATTACTATATCTTTAAAAAAATTTATAAAGCGAACCTTTCCTGTTGCAGTAGTTCCAACTCAGCTGTCAATTGATGCTTCTCCTTTTCACTGTCGTCTTTTTCTCCTTCAACCTCTTCTTCTTTCTTTACTGGTTTCTGCTTTTCCAAGCTCCCTATATCGATCCCTCGCTCTTCAAAAGTTCCAGCCTCAGGACTTGCAGTGGGTATCGAGTTATTCTGCAAAGCATACACCACAAGCAACAATCAACATAATAATGCCCAATAATGTAACAACTAACTAATAACAACTAATATTATCTTTACATACAAATATATACACACATACACCGTTCGCTATGGCATGTAAACAACTCACCATTGGCATAAACTTATATTCAAACTTCCTAACTTTGTTTACTCTATTTACACAAAAATAACTCAAACCGGACTTGCTCTCGAGTTCAATACAAATCATGCCATATTGCAGTGGCTTTATTAACTTTTTTTGACATACAAGCTACTGTCACATGTTGTTGACAGCTGTCAAACTCTATTTTTACTCCCTTATATGCCAAATATAGTACACTAACCCTCTACCCTACTCTCTACACCCTCTATACCCCCTATAACTATACCCTACTCTCTACACCCTCTATACCCCCTATAGCTATACCCTCATTCACATACCACATTCCTTATTGGAGACTTATTGATCCCTTCCTTGCTGTTTGCAGCCATTAGCTTGCTCAGCCTTGAGGCAGTTCTCCTTTCTTCTGAGCTGATGTTTCGTATTCCTTTTAATGTATCCGTCAACTTGTTCATCTGCTCGGCAATTATTACCTCAAGTACACTATGGATACAGCAGTTCATAAAGTAATAAGATAGTATGCGATAGGTATAGTCTATCTATCTGCTTACAGTGTCTGCTTGGGCATAACAGACAGGAGTTCTTGTGGATCCAGCCCTTGATGACCTTGGAGTAGATTCGGGGCAAATATGATGGCCAGATTATGGGGGTCCATTTTGTTAACACTGTGATGTTGGGCAACTCTGTAGGAGGAGAGAGATGGTATGGGGGTTAGATAAAGAAGGGAGAAATGAACAGCTGTACCTTGCTAAGTGGAATACGAGTCTCTCAAACACATCATGATTAACGTCAGGTAGTTTACTGATTATTTGGTGAAGGGTATACAGCAATTCTTCGGTGTCTGATATTTCTGTAAGGTAAAAATAATTCCCCCCATAATAACTGGTAATTACTAGACACAAGTCCCAGGGATATATTACAGTTTACATACAATGATGTAACACTCAGCATAGATACTATAAATTTATTTAATTCTAGTCACATGCAGGTTGACAAGTAGCATTCTGTCAGTACAATAGAAAAAAAAAACCGGTTATTCCAGTCCTTTCTTAGGGTGAAATATAATTGTAAAAGCTGTCCTGTTGTAATAGTCTCTATACTGATGTCACATGTACTATATATGTATTAATTTGTCTGTACAAATACCTGTCACTCTAATGAACTCAGTGTACAGATCTTTAGTGAGTAAAGGTTCTGGTAGTTCCCTAAAGAACGAGGTGACTGTGGCAGCGACTGCATACAAACTGAAATTTTCCAGATCTGCTTCCATGGGACCTAAAGAAAGAGTCACGAAGTATTATAATATCACTACTGATAACACAATGGGACAGGTATAAGTATATGAATGCCTTTTTCCAATGCTTCACGAACTGCTCTTCTGCTGGTTCCACCGGCAGATTTACGATATATTCCTTGAGTATATAAACCTATGAATAGCATGGGTTAAACAAAGTCTGGTTCCCGATAATTGATTATTTCATACCATTACTCTCGATGCATGCCAGACACTTCTCAAGTGATACAGGTATGTTGGCGTCATTCTTTGGTTGAATGTTTTCAAGTGATACTCCGAATTGAGCATTAGTGGGAGTGGTTTGAGACTGGGGGTGCAGGAATGAGAATATAGGAATGAGGACATTAGACTAGACAATGTAACCTACTTCACTGTGAGCACTACTACCACCGCTGCCTCGCCAGCCCCTCCCTTCGCATTTCAAATTAACCTTCTTCATGCAGCCTTCATGACAAGAGTAGCTACAGACTTTAAGTACCAGAACCCATTATAAGAATGTAGCAAGAAGACAAGACTGGCTTACTTACCTTCACAGACTTCACCTTTCTGTAGAACAAGAATCGGTTTGCAGCACTGATCGCAAACAGTCACTAAGTTAAACTGAGTGAGTCTAAATCTATGGTTCTTGTGGACCTATAATACAAAGCGCTCATTTTAATAACCATGACTTAACTACTAATAAAGGCGTCATGATTTGTTACTATATTACCTTGATGTTTGAATCCTTCTCGGTTTTCTTCTTTCGTAGTAGTTTTGGTCTGTTTTTCGACTCATTACTATACGATCTTGCTCTTGCATTTCTAAATTATTAACAACACAGCATTGAACGCAATAAACTTTAATTTCTGAATCTGAGAACTTGCCTTGATTTAATGAATTCATCCAAAAACGTTCGTATCTGATTGACCCCGATCGATATGTCAGATGGACTAAGAAGCATGTCCTCCCTCTGTGCCATACTTTTATATATCGAGGTGAACTGGTTTACGAGGTGTTCAAACGACAGCGATACATGCGAAGGACTACCCTTTGACTGCTCAGTGGCTGATTCCTTTTAAAATTTAATAACTATTAATTAACTAGTCACATGGTGTGCGTATGAATTGGTTACTTGAATATTTAATGAGTAGCTGGAAATTAAACTTAAGTGGAACTCAGTCAGGGACATCTGAAACACCCTGTCGATTTGTCGATACTCTGTTTCTTTTAGTTGACTGTGCATATGGTGCTGGAGTGAAAATAAAGAGATTAAAATAAAGCGGCTGAGACTATTCCTGCCCCCCCTCCCCCACTTAAAGCAAACATTATATGATAAGGGGAAAAGTTATTGGGTATTTTTTATGGAGAACATATTGTATTCCAGTTGAACTCTTGTCAACATCTATACCAGGGGATATTTTTAGGACAACATGTTGTACCAAAGTTAAACTCTTAGCTTGTCTATCTGTATCTATACCAGTATGACGCATCAAAGTTAACATTAAAATTGAACTCTTGTCTATATCTGCCAAGCCTTAATGTGAGTGTGTAGACAATCTGTGGGAACTGTCTTTAATTATAGCATAAAAAGACCTACAGCCCAGTTATATAATCACACAGCATATAATTTTGTACCTTTTCAAGAAGAAAGTGAGCCAAATCACCAAGATCATCGACAGTTTTGGTCACCTTCTCAGACCCCATTTTAACCATCTGTCCTGGTACGTACTCACAATCTGGTGCTCTATCCTGGCAATGCTTATGTACCACTATACCACAAGCTATATACAGCAAAAATAACACAGCACTTAATCGTATGTAATACCATTGTAACTTACAAACACATTTTGAGCCGTATTTCAGGAACCCACTGAAGGTATTGTTACATACGATGCATACTTGTCCTCTAGCAACTGAGCTGGTTTTATATGAGTGTGATGGCACGCCCACTGGAGAAGATATTGATTGAAAAGAAGCATTTGGATCACCTACAGCATACGAATGATGTAGTATATACTATATTCATAAGAACATTATAACTACACTCATAAATATAATGATTCCCACACCCCCAGCACCATGCCTTGCTTATTGTTCTTTGTCTTTTGATGTTTCAGTGGACTGAGCCCCAAGGACGGGGTATTGGAACCAGACTCTCCGCTTGAGACTGGTGAACCAATACGTTGTATCTTTGATAATAGTGGGTGTGGCTCCTTTCGAGGTCCACCTTTAAGTGACTTTACAGGGCTCTTGCTCTTTCCCCATCGTTTCTTGCTCACAACAAATCTTTCTTTATCTCCACTTGGACTGCTATTGCTGCTAGACCTGTTGCAAAAAAACAAAGCAATATACTATTAAATAACAAAAAGCTATAAACCTACTTCCCTCCCCCTACCCTCCCCTCCCCCTCTCCATCTCTATTCACTATACCTGTCACCAGGATCGATAGAATGGCGTATTTGATAGTTTAGATGGTACAGCCCATCCACTGAGACTCCTGATGTCAGTTCTGACGAATGTTCCCTAAGATCTTCACGACTGTCCTCAGCCACACTTCCGCTATCTACCTTCTCTATCTCGTAATTGTCTCCTACTGACTTTATTTCCCTGCGTGGTGATCCCTTCGAGCGAAGTTCCACCCTGGGATTGGGTACGTTGAGAGACTGACTATGTGCGGGGAGGGCTGACTTGCTACGTAACTCGCTCATTACATCTTCATTATTCAATAACGCAATTTCAAGTTCGTCTTCAGAAAGCATATCATTAAAATGTTGATTTGCGTCTCTCTCTTTTATCTCGTTTTCAGAAGTGAGAGGGGGTGGGGTTGATGGGAAGGGTCCATCGATCAGGCATCTCTTAGCGATATGTTTTCGTTTCATTGGTCCCCCAGCTCGACGTAGTGGTCTCCGACATGATGAGTTTGGTTTTAATGGAGATTCTGTGCTATCGTCTTCGGTAAAAACATCACCTATTTGAGCTAAATCGTCGCTTTCAGTATGTATTGGATCATTAAAGTGATCATCATCTTCATTGTTGACGAGTGATATCACATGACTGTCAGGTGACTGATTTCCATCTCGCGAACCTGTCGTATCTTGTGGTTGAGGCATGTGTAGCTGTGTAGTATCATCGGGATTCGAGTCTCTTTCCTTTTCAGCTTCTTGGATCAAATCACCGTACGATTTACTTCTTTTCAATGACTGCTGATGCTTCTTATATCTGGAAGGAGTGGCAGTATCACCAGTACTACTTTCATTCATTAAAAACGGTGATTTTATCTTCTTAATGTTAGCTGGAACAGGGTTAGGCTTGCTTGGTTCTTTCTCTGTGCTGTTTTCCAGAAACCTGCTGATCCGATCAGAAGAAAGCTGTGTTCTCTTAGGTGGTGGGGGCGTGGTCCTATCAGTAGGAGTGGGTGTGGCTGGAGTGGATTGCATTTGGCTGATAATGTTTTTAACATTAGTAGATTTAGCCAACACAATAGGAGGTGGAGTAAGTGGCGAGGGAGGGGGGGAGGGGCTTACTGAGCTACGCTGCTGTATCTGGCTTATAATATCTTTAACATTACGTTTTGAAGAGGATGGAACCTTGGTAGGAACTAATAGACTACCTGAGGAGTCTGATGTGGCAGAACAGGGAGAGGATGATTGCATAGGGGATTGGCGATCTCCACTAGTAGCCACTATATTGTCACTTGAGTCACGCTTTACTTCGGTTTTCTTCATCTCTTCATCAAGCATCAGATCGAAGTCGAGTAAGGCTGCACTGACTTCATCACTTACAGACGATATAGTGGCCGATTTGGGTCTAGGCTTTACTAAACTGCTCTTTTTCTTTCGTAGCTGAACCAAAGGCAAAGCAGACGTCTTCTTCTTTCTCAGTTCTTCGTTGAGACGATGTTGATGGAGAATTTGTTTATATCTGACATATATACACAAGCACATATAATACACAACATTAGCTGCTATTACAAACATATACACCACTGTATAGATATACACATACATGTACATGTATTCCATAATGCTAATAGAATTAATGCAAGTTATTTGCTATATTCATGATATGGTATGACTTCACAAGCAATAAAAAATAGCAAGATTTTTAAATTGACGTTGATCTTACTGATGATAGTTTATCGAATTATATACAATGTACGCATTTGCAACATGTTAGTATTGTACATACTATGCATACAGTACACTAAATGTATTGCAATAACTCTATCAAGCCATACCTTCTCCTCTCCACTAGCCCTTTCCAAGCTGCTTGAAGTATAACAGCTGCTTCTCTTAGTTTCAAATATTTCTGTCTGTGCATAGTGGACCTCCAATGAGACTGGATTACGACAGCAGCCGATAGCTTCCTCTGCATTTCATGGTACTGCCTGCGTGCCAACCAACCTCGGGCAGTTGTCTACATATATACAACTATATAAACTCCACTATATGCTTAGATAATTCAAGAAATCAGTCATAAACCATTAAAGTAATTATGGTATATTGATACCATAATTACTTTAATGGTTTCGCTTAATTAGAAATGTAAAATTAATCATTAAGTGGTAAGGTAACCTGTATTAAAATAATGACTCTCTTCATGTGGAGATATCTGCATCGGTCCAACTTGGCCCTCACCCAGCGCTGGATTCGGATTATTTTGGAAACTATTGTTTTCCAGAAATGCTCTTCCAGGAAGCACTTCTCTGAATTCCGCATGAAGACCTGATAAACAGTTTACTTATTACTAAAACTACAGTAAAATAAAGTGGTAATGTTACCTTGGTTCGCCCCATTTGCAATGCTGAACGGTTGAAACCAATGCTTGACAGAAACTCATTTATTTGATCGGGTAAGTTCGGCCGTTGCTCCCCCATTAGCAACTTATAAGTGTTGTGAAAGTCTTCGAAAGTCATTCGAATTGGAAAACCCGACTTCCTTATTCTGACAGTCTCCATTATTCCGGTATATCGAAGCTGACGGGTCACCAACTCCGGGTCAAACTTCATCGGAGCCTAAGAAAAAAATTACAAATTATATAAAATCGTTCTGAAAAGAACAGGCTATCAAAGAATTAACTCGAAATTTGCAAAAAAAACAACGAGTATTCGATAAATGCATTCTATATAGTACAATATGTCAACTAAAGACAATCCTCTCAGTTTGAGACAAATAAGGCATAAAATATTCTATGCACTTTAAGTTGTGTATTTATTCTATAGTACGCTGTATATCACATGTTCAATGAAGCACACATACCTTCTCCTTATTCGATTTAATACAGCGTATAAAATAGGGGTGGGTACGTTCCAACTGCTCCATGAGTGCGATCAGCGACAGGTGGAACTGAGCACTGACCGTCTTCAACTGGCCACGCCTCCCCGTGCCAGGGGTGCTGCTACCCTTAGAGCAACCGGTTGTTGATCGCACCTCATCGGATTTCTGTAATTAGTGACTCAGTGTTAATGATGGTTGATTTAATTAATCAGTTGTGGTGCGTTACCAGTCGAGGGATGGAGTGCGACTTTGTTAAGCCACTTCTCACGTCTTCTTGTGCTTTAACTCTGCTCCTCACCGGACGCTGCTTCCTTTTCTTTAAAAGATTTGCAATCGAGGGTCGCCTATGGCTGCTATCCGTCTGATGATGTCCTATAGATATAAGTATCAAGTTTATAAATCCTATATGCATATATATACGTGTATGTTACCTGATGTCGATGCATCAGTAGAATTGGAAACATGGTACACTTTAGTCAGCCCCAAACCGATCTTTGTTTTAGGCGGTGAGCAGTGCTCGAAATCAAAAGCCTCACTGGATCCTTTCCTGCTTCCACTGCCTGATACCTTTATTGGGACAGTACTGCAAAGATAGAGGATAGAATAAAGGAGACGGGTTGATTGGGTTAGAAAATGTATTGAGAAACTTACTTGGCAGAAAGACCCTGCAAAAAGGAAAAAAAAAGTAAAAATTAATGAGAAAAAAGAACTAGATCACTCACAGATGATGAGAAAGAGGACGTTCTTACAAGATTTGCCTCCATTTTATTCTTCTTACTGACAGCCTTTTTCAACAAGATAACAGCCAAAATAGCTTTATAAGCCACATGCCATCGAGTCACAGGATCACTTGCTGAGGGACAGATCAGGGCTCTTACCAGGTCCATGTTACTCGTCGCCAACACATCAATCACGTCTTGTCTCATTAGGTCACGGTTCTTCTCTAGAAAGCCCTATAATACATGCAAAATAGAAATAATAAACAACATAGATACAGCATAGATTGATAAATTATAACAAATAATGTTATTATAAACAAACAGTGGAGTGAATATGGAATAAGCTAACCTCAATGGAGTATGTGACCTCACTAGCATAATGGAGGACAGTAAAGATGGGGTTGTTCTGTTTCATTCTTGGTGAAGAGTAGCAGGAACTGTTCTTGTGTTGGCTGTCAAACTTAGCATACAGTGAAGAATCTGTCCCAGATAGACTAAGAAAAACAAGACTCACTGTATTATTATGGTTTATACTAGTTAATACTGGTTAATACTTGTTTATACTGGTTTATACTGGTTTATACTGGTTTAAAGTATATTATTATACCTGCACTCTTCATCTAGCAGATAAAGCAGTCCAGTTGGTCTCTTAGCAATCAGTTCCAAGCACTCGGTGTTATCAACAAAGTCTACAGACTCCCACTGTATTCCTTCCTTTTGATACTCCTCCTGCTCCAGTTTAAAGATGTGCCTATTGAAATACTGCTGGAGCTGCTCGTTGGCGTAGTTTATACAGAACTGCTCAAACGAGTTCTGTTGGAACACTTCGAATCCGAATATATCCAATACACCGATCGTGTTCCCTTTGAATTCTTTGCTCAGCCCAAACGCTAAAGATCCGTTCACCTTTAATAATGAGTACAACATTAGCAATGACTATAATGGATAGCAGTAATGTACATAGTAAATGTGTACCTTTTCAACAATCCAATCAAACAAGGCTCCGTACAAAGCTTTAGATAAAGCATCTCGAGTTGCAATCGCCTGCAGATATAAAATGCAGCAACACTAACTGATAGTACAGTTCAATATGCATGAATAAAACCAATTAGAAGCAATTTGGTAGGAATTAGCCACCAAACTAACTTGACCTTTGCACTAAGGTCATATGCTTGAAGGGGTCACTCCCTTTGAGGATTCTTCACTGTACATGTATGTACATGTATAAATAGGTCAGTCCTTCAATAGAGGGTACAATATACATATACATGTTAATAGAGGGTATAATGTACATACATATACATCCTTAAAGAGGGTACAATATACATATACATGTTAATAGAGGGTATAATGTACATATACATCCTTAAAGAGGGTACAATGTACATATACATGCTAATAGAGGGTATAATGTACATATACATGTTAATAGAGGGTATAATGTACCATACATAGCAGATTACTATCATAGGTTATGAACCTCATTCAATTTGTACGGGGTGGTGATGTAATCTCCGCGAATCTGTGATGTACGAGAGGTCAGGGCTGCAGATAATGTCTCTTTGGAGACGTTGAGCAGGTCAGATAACGTATCAATGACAGAGGTGTCGAGTATATGCACTAGATCAGCATCATTATCCTATATAAAACACATGTATTATACAGTAGGCAATGGTAACTTTATTATCGGTTGATTTACCCTGACAAACTGGATATTTCCAATATACAGTATTGCAGAAAGTACAGCAAACATCCTACAATCATTACCATTAACAATGGGTCACTAGCATATAATATTACCAAGCCTACCTCATTTGCAGATCATCAGAGAAGCCCAGCTTGCTGAGTGACTCACGCAGAGTCTCGAATTCCGAGTGCATG
>JAYJLX010044380.1:0-13297 GCA_036873525.1 Chalinula nematifera
GCCTCTAATCCAACCACAGCACTGGACTCATCAACAGGAAACCTGAACATCACTTCAAGAGGATCATCAGAGGAGTTCACATAGCTCAACTTAGTCTCAAGGCCAAACAAATATCCCTTGATAAGACCAGACACGGCCACACTCTTCAGGGGCACTGGCTTACCATCTTTAGATACTAACCCTACGGATGCCATTGTCATTTCTGATTTTTTTTTTTAGAATGTAGACCGAGTGATAGAGTGTAGACTATACTAAAAAAGACCTAGATCTATATATAGACCATGACACTGCAGTTGGGTGTGGCTCACACTATGTTACTTACAAGTAATGTTTTACTTTAATGTAGAAACAAACCATCAAAAAATTGAAGGATTTTATTGAATGTTCCCTCATACAGTTACAATGTAATGAAAGCAATAGTTAATTACATGAAAGAGGTTAACGTACATGTAGAAATTAATGTTGAAGTACGTTAGCATAAGCTGAGCTTATATAATGGGTTTAATTTTAGAAACACAATAGACCTGAAAACAAATCAATGCTGGGATGCATGATGGGAAAATTTGGGCATAATTTGCCAAGCCCTAGCTCGCACGTTCAATCAATGATGTCATCATGAACTAATAAATTATAATACCACAGCAAATAAAAAAAAACTCTCTCACTAAAAATAAAATTATTCAATAAAATGAAAAAAAAATATTAAATCTATAATTGGTGTTAAAAAAACTGCAAATCACACCACTAAAGCCTGTTTGGCGTGTTGTTTGAGTGAGTCAATGGTTGGTGCTCCAGGTGGTAGGGTCTGTCCCTGTATCCATGTTGATGTCTTCATTGCCAACAGCTCCCATTCATCCTTCTGACTAGAGTACTTGGTTTCCAATAGTACCATAGCTAACACAGTACCCCACAGAACATCAGAACACCCACTGGGACAACAAGACTTCAGATCAGAAACAGATCGACCAATAATGGAGGCAAGGGACTCATCCAGACCCCAGTACCCCTCGGCAGACTGGAGAGCAACGAGACGAGAGAGCTGATCTGTAGACGAAGATGGAGGAGACAATTCATACATCACTCTCTCTGAACGAGGGACAGGAGCATGGGACCGGTTGAGCTGCTGCCGATTATTAAGGCTACTTGAAAACGGGTCACTTAAATTGCCAAATAGACTATTGTTCCCACTATTATCGAGATCCAGTAGATTATCTGTGGCACTCGATGACATGTAAGCAGTAGGCGGGGGAGGGGGTGGGGCTGACATGTGAGCAGGGGGAGGGGGCGGGGCTGACATGTTAGCAGGAGGAGGAGGAGGGAGTAGCGGGGCTTGTAGATTAGACTGAGGTGCAGCGTAATTAGAGAACCCAAAACTATCTGAAGTTGACATCATCTGTTGTGGAGCCATCCCGAAACTTAAAGGAGTATTGAATGATTGTTGGACAGAACCTCCTAAATGCATAGAATTGGAGCCCAGAGTGGGTAGACCACCACCCATCATATTCATAGATGGAGGGGGCGGGGCAAACATCGAACCTGAAGGAGGAGGGGGCGGACCACCCAACATATTCATACCTCCACCCAACATATCCATACCTCCACCCATCATAGGAGGAGGCGGGGCACCAAAACATTGCATTTGAGGTGCATATGACATCATCGAGTTATAAAAACCACCACCTAAAAATAATAATAATAATAATAATAGTTATTAAAACAATTAATAACTAATACTACGAACCTCCTCCACTTGTTATCCCTCCAGCAGATTGTGAGAATCCAAACCCGAACAGATCAGTCTCGACAACAGCTGAGAGGTCGTATGTCTTAATGGCACCCTCTATTGGTTTGTCTTGGTCTTCATCTATTGCTATGTAAGAGGTTAATGATGATACTACACTGGACTCTGTGCTTAGTTTAATAATGGCTGCCTTCTTCTCTGGCTTGTCTTTCTCTGTCTCCCAGTCCTGTATTAAACTCTTAGCTGCCAATTGATGTACGATAGCCATGCTACTTGGGGAAGACCCTGCAGCTCCTTCAAGGTTAAAGTCAATACGGTGTTCCACATCCGATCCAAACATTTTACCCCTGAGCAGAGCAGTACACTGTCCACTCTTACCCCTACCCCCTTTAAGCCATCCGTACATCACCAGCTTCTCACCATTGAACACAGGAGGGATCTTATTGGGAGCTTGAAGGACTTCAATTCCACTGGGAACACTCAACTTGAGCTCTAAATCACTCACTGAGGGCTGGAGAGCTTTCTTTAGGCTACTAATGACCTACAATAACAGTATATTCAAATACACCCTCATGCAGGATATAGATGTATAGTAAACTGTGTTATACCTTTCCCTGCATTCTTTCACCTTCTTTGATAAACTCAGCGCTTCCATTACCAGCTCTAGCAAGGCCTTTAACTAACGCAGTCGAAGCACCAGAGCCAATCCCAAAAGTAAATACTCTAGAATAACAGAAAACAGAAAATAAACATCCATTATTCCATTGATCTTTAAGTTTCAATGAAAGAAAAAAAAACCCTAAATTACCTTGATGAGTGTGTATTCCGTTTGGTTAATTGTATACAGGCATCAGTATTGCTCACTGATCCATCTGTTAGTACAAACACTTGACGTGGGAGACCCTCACGTAACTTCTCATCAAACACGTATTGCAGCGGTGGGAGTAGCTCTGTTCCTCCCAAATTGGCGGACAGACCCTGAGCATGTTTCGTGGCTTTATCCAGATTGGTCTGGTTGTATGGAACACTGCTGGGGAACAATTTCTCATATCTGCTACCGAAACCGATGATGTTGAAGTAACAACCCGGTGGAATACTCTTGAGGAACAGTATCAGGGTCTCCTTGGCGCTATTGATGTAGTTCCCACGCATACTGCCACTACGATCGACCAGGAATATAAACTCACAAGCTGCTTGAAGGGAATCGAACTTGGGAAAGAATTCGAGCATTACAGCTGGATTAGACATCAACTGGTTTCCCTCTGAGCCCTCCATCCCGTACTCTACCACAGCACGAGGATTGTGGCAGTACTTATACTGTACAAGTATTACGATATCTTTATTGAAATGTGTTGAGTTAGTGAGAGTGACTTCAGCCAACCCATCGGGATTGGGACCAGCCTTGATGGTATGCGTGGGTGAGGTTATTGATGAGACATCATCAGCTTTATCAACCAGTAAACTGAAACTAGACACAGCAGGGACACTTCCCTTCTCCACCGGAACCCCTACCCCTCCGATCAGTGCCAGAGGGTCTTGTGAATCGGCAGGAGTATATCGGGGCTTGAGAGAGGTAGGTAGAGAGAAACGAGCTGCTTCAATCTCCTTATCTATTGAGAGCTCTCCACTCAACTTGAGGATGATTTCTGCTTCTTCTTTGGGTGGTAAGTTACCCAGTGTTATACTAAAAATGTCTCCTGACATTTCTTCTCCCAAGGCAGCAACCTGTCCCGAAGCCACAGCGTCATCATACATTTGTCTAGCCTCCTGTTTCTCTCTAACCTATATTAGTAGTGTAGAGTAGTGTAGGGCATTATATATCCGATACACACACAAACATACCTCTCCTTTGATAGTCCTTCCATTAATCTTAGCCTCTAATCCAACCACAGCACTGGACTCATCAACAGGAAACCTGAACATCACTTCAAGAGGATCATCAGAGGAGTTCACATAGCTCAACTTAGTCTCAAGGCCAAACAAATATCCCTTGATAACACCAGACACGGCCACACTCTTCAGGGGCACTTGTTTACCTTCTTTAGATACTAAGCCTACCGATGCCATTGCCATTTCTAATTTCTTTTTTTAAAATGTAGTCTAAATACGAAGAAGAGTGTAGTCTCCAGAAAAAGGAAAATATGACACTGCAGTTGGGTGTGGCTCGCAAGCTCAATCAATGACGTCATCATGAATTAATAGCTATAGCATGCATGCATAGATCTAGCACATATCAGTGAATAAACTCTCAAAGATTTAACCGCTCACAAAAGCCAATAAAATGATAAAAAAATCTAATAAATCCATTATATCTAAAAAATTGTATCACACCACTAAAGCCTGTTTGGCATGTTGTTTGAGTGAGTCAATGGTTGGTACTCCAGGTGGTAGGGTCTGTCCCTGTATCCATGTTGATGTCTTCATCGCCAACAGCTCCCATTCATCCTTCTGACTAGAGTACTTGGTTTCCAATAGTACCACAGCTAACACAGTACCCCACAGAACATCAGAACACCCACCGGGACAACAAGACTTCAGATCAGAAACAGATCGACCAATAATGGAGGCAAGGGACTCATCCAGACCCCAGTACCCCTCAGCAGACTGGAGAGCAATCAGACGAGAGAGGTTTGAATCTGTAGATGAACCACTCTGCTTAACTGCTATTGGTGTGGCTGAGTGAGTCCCTGTGGTGGTAGGTACGGGTGACGGAGGCACTACACGTAGACGAGATGCTGAAGGATTGTGATCATACGAACGGCCACTCCCTCCCCCACCCCCACCACAGCAAGCAGCACTACCCTTAGGGGTGGCACTCATGGCTAGTTTAACATTTGCAGATGAATAATAGTTTAAAGAATTTGTAGCACTTAATGAAGCGGACCGTAGAGATAACAGTGTAGAGATCTGATCTGTACAAATTATTAACAAAGTTTGAATATAATTCATGTAATTTATAAGTGAAAAATACATACTTACTTAGTGGGGTATCAGCTGTGAGGTCGTATGTCTTAATGGCTCCCTCTATTGGTTTGTCTTGGTCTTCATCTATTGCTATGTAAGAGGTTAATGATGATACTACACTGGACTCTGTGCTTAGTTTAATAATGGCTGCCTTCTTCTCTGGCTTGTCTTTCTCTGTCTCCCAGTCCTGTATTAAACTCTTAGCTGCCAATTGATGTACGATAGCCATGCTACTTGGGGAAGACCCTGCAGCTCCTTCAAGGTTAAAGTCAATACGGTGTTCCACATCCGATCCAAACATTTTACCCCTGAGCAGAGCAGTACACTGTCCACTCTTACCCCTACCCCCTTTAAGCCATCCGTACATCACCAGCTTCTCACCATTGAACACAGGAGGGATCTTATTGGGAGCTTGAAGGACTTCAATTCCACTGGGAACACTCAAATTGAGCTCTAAATCACTCACCGAGGGCTGGAGAGCTTTCTTTAGGCTACTAATGACCTACAATAACAGTACATTCAAATACTGCACCCTCATGCAGGATATAAAAGTATAGTAAACTGTATTATACCTTTCCCTGCATTCTTTCACCTTCTTTGATAAACTCAGCACTGCCATTACCAGCTCTAGCAAGGCCTTTAACTAACGCAGTCGAAGCACCAGAACCAATTCCAAATGTAAACACTCTAGGGGAATTATACATTCAGATCATATAACTATATTGTAAGCTTATAATACAAGCTATTGCCTATCTGTACTGACCTTGCACTATGCTGGTTGTTTTTAATGAGAGTTATACACTCGCTTGTATTACTGACAGCTCCATCAGTCAGTATAAATACCTGGCGTGTCATATAGGGGTGTGGCTCCTGGTTGAATATATATGAGAGAGGAGCCGTCAGCTCTGTTCCTCCGAAATTGGCTTCAATGTCTTCAGCATATTTCATTGCATCTTCAAGATTGGTCTGGTCATAGGAGACACTGCTGGGGAATAAATGATCGTATCTGCTACCGAAACCGATGATGTTGAAGTAACAGCCTGGTGGAATACTCTTGAGGAACAGTATCAGGGTCTCCTTGGCACTATTGATGTAATTTCCACGCATACTGCCACTACGGTCAACCAAAAATATAAACTCGCAAGCTGCTTCTTGAGACTCGAACTTGGGGAAGAACTCGAGCATTACTGCTGGATTAGATATTAATTCGTTGGTTGCTTCGTCCCGTCCGTTCTCTATGATTGCTTTGGGTGTGTGTGGATCCCTGTACTGTATTAATATGATAAGGTCTTTATCCAGAGGTCCTGGGTTAGACAGGGTCACTACTGTAGATCCATTAGTGGGCGTGGCTGTTATTCCATGGGTGGGCGAGGTAACGGAGGCCACTCCATTAGTATTATTCACTATTACACTGAAATTAGACACAGCAGGGGCACGCCCACTCGTAACCTGACCTGCGTCACCACCCACGGGTTTTAATGGATCCGTGGATCCTTCAGGAGTATATCGGGGCTTGAGGACAGACGGTAGAGAGAAACAAGCTGCTTCAATCTCCTTATCTATCGAGAGCTCACCACTCAACTTGAGGATAATCTCTGCTTCTCCTTTTGGTGGTAAGTTACCCAGTGTTATACTAAAAATGTCTCCTGTCTTCTCTTCTCCCAAGGCAGCGCTCAGCCCTGAAGCCAAAGCATCATCATACATTTGTCTAGCCTCCTGTTTCTCTCTAACCTATATTAGTAGTGTAGAGTAGTGTGGGGCATTATATATCCGATACACACACAAACATACCTCTCCTTTGATAGTCCTTCCATTAATCTTAGCCTCTAATCCAACCACAGCACTGGACTCATCAACAGGAAACCTGAACATCACTTCAAGAGGATCATCAGAGGAGTTCACATAGCTCAACTTAGTCTCAAGGCCAAATAAATATCCCTTGATAAGACCAGAGACGGCCACACTCTTCAGAGGGACTTGTTTACCATCATCAGTCACTAACCCTGCGGATGCCATTTCTAGTTTAGCAGAATTAATGATCGAGCATTTGGGGTGTGGCTCGTACGCCCACGCACAACCATACAAACACAACCGCCGTGTTTTAATAATGATGTCATTGATTAATGTGGAGCCACACCCCAAATGCAGGGTCATTTGCATTTTGACTAAAGAAATGGCTATCGGGTTAGTATCTAAAGATGGCAAACCAATACCCCTGAAGAGTGTGGCCTTGTCTGGTCTTATTAAGGGATATTTATTTGGCCTTGAGACTAAGTTGAGCTATGTGAACTCCTCTGATGATCCTCTTGAAGTGATGTTCAGGTTTCCTGTTGATGAGTCCAGTGCTGTGGTTGGATTAGAGGCTAAGATTAATGGAAGGACTATCAAAGGAGAGGTATGTTTGTGTGTGTATCGGATATATAATGCCCCACACTACACTACACTACTAATATAGGTTAGAGAGAAACAGGAGGCTAGACAAATGTATGATGATGCTTTGGCTTCAGGGCTGAGCGCTGCCTTGGGAGAAGAGAAGACAGGAGACATCTTTAGTATAACGCTGGGTAACTTACCACCAAAAGGAGAAGCAGAGATCATCCTCAAGTTGAGTGGTGAGCTATCAATAGATAAGGAGATTGAAGCAGCTCGTTTCTCTCTACCGTCTGTCCTCAAGCCCCGATATACTCCTGAAGGGTCCACGGATCCATTAAAACTCGTGGGTGGTGATGCAGGTCAGGTTACGAGTGGGCGTGTCCCTGCTGTGTCCAATTTCAGTATAATAGTGAATAATACTGATGGAGTGGCCTCCGTTACCTCACCCACCCACGGAATAACAGCCACGCCCACTAATGGATCTACAGTAGTGACCCTGTCTAACCCAGGACCTCTGGATAAAGACCTTGTCATATTGATGCAGTACAGGGATCCACACACACCCAAAGCAATCGTGGAGAACGGACGGGACCAAGGAACCAACGAATTGATGTCTAATCCTGCAGTAATGCTCGAGTTCTTTCCCAAGTTCGAGTCTGTTCAAATGAGTTGTGAATTTATATTCCTGGTCGATCGTAGTGGCAGTATGCGTGGGAACTACATCAATAGCGCCAAGGAGACCCTGATACTGTTCCTCAAGAGTATTCCACCGGGCTGTTACTTCAACATCATTGGTTTCGGTAGCAGATACGAGACTCTGTTCCCCAGCAGTGTTCCGTATGACCAGACCAATCTGGATAAAGCCATGAAACATGCTGAGGGCCTTAATGCTGATCTCGGTGGTACGGAGCTGTTGACTCCTCTGCAGTTTATTTTCGGCCAGAAGTTACATTCAGGTCTGCCCAGACAAGTGTTTGTGTTAACCGATGGATCTGTCAGTAATACTGATGCTTGTATCAATATAGCCAAAAGGAATGTTCATGCGTCGAGGTATATTGAATTATAGATATTAATTACTTTAATTAATGTAATATTAACATGTAATTATAAACTAATTATATTCAATATTTTTAATAACAATGAAACTGAGACATTAAAGGAATAATGAAAGTTTATTTTCTGTTTTCTATTATTTTAGAGTTTTTACTTTTGGGATTGGTTCTGGTGCTTCAACTGCGTTAGTTAAAGGTCTTGCTAGAGCTGGTAATGGAAGCGCTGAGTTTATCAAAGAAGGTGAAAGAATGCAGGGAAAGGTATAACACAGTTTACTATACATCTATATCCTGCAAGAGGGTGTATTTGAACGTACTGTTATTGTAGGTCATTAGTAGCCTAAAGAAAGCTCTCCAGCCCTCAGTGAGTGATTTAGAGCTCAAGTTGAGTGTTCCCAGTGGAATTGAAGTCCTTCAAGCTCCCAATAAGATCCCTCCTGTGTTCAATGGTGAGAAGCTGGTGATGTACGGATGGCTTAAAGGGGGTAGGGGTAAGAGTGGACAGTGTACTGCTCTGCTCAGGGGTAAAATGTTTGGATCGGATGTGGAACACCGTATTGACTTTAACCTTGAAGGAGCTGCAGGGTCTTCCCCAAGTAGCATGGCTATCGTACATCAATTGGCAGCTAAGAGTTTAATACAGGACTGGGAGACAGAGAAAGACAAGCCAGAGAAGAAGGCAGCCATTATTAAACTAAGCACAGAGTCCAGTGTAGTATCATCATTAACCTCTTACATAGCAATAGATGAAGACCAAGACAAACCAATAGAGGGAGCCATTAAGACATACGACCTCACAGCTGGGATGGCATCACGACCATCAGGGGCACATTACTTTGGAGGGGGTATGATGAAGAAGAAGAGCAAAGCTATGCCCCGTGCTAAAATGGCTATCTCTAGCTCGATAGTACCGGGGGCTTCAAAGAAAGGTCGAGTAATGGCAAAGAGTTTAGGTATACGGAATTTTTTTTTGAGTTATTTTCCATGATAGTCACTTATAATCTTACTCATGATTAGGCTCACCCGCACGACGCACGCACGAAAAGATGATGGAAGGTCAGTCCATTTTAAAGGATGATATAACATTTGTTCAAACATACTGTGCTCTTGGTACATATCTATATACGGTATTATGATTAGCATTGTTTAATATTCTTTATTCATTTTTTTGTAGAAAGCGAACGTGAAAGAGTTGAAAATGCAATGTTTGAGTTCTCTCCTGCGTCATCTACAGACCAGCTCTCTCGTCTGATTGCTCTCCAGTCTGCCGAGGGGTACTGGGGTCTGGACGAGTCCCTTGCCTCCATTATTGGTCGATCTGTTTCTGATCTGAAGTCTTGTTGTCCCAGTGGGTGTTCTGATGTTCTGTGGGGTACTGTGTTAGCTATGGTACTATTGGAAACCAAGTATTCTAGTCAGAAGGATGAATGGGAGCTGTTGGCGATGAAGACATCAACATGGATACAGGGACAGACCCTACCACCTGGAGTACCAACCATTGACTCACTCAAACAACACGCCAAACAGGCTTTAGTGGTGTGATACAATTTAGTAGATTTTTTTATTAATGAACAATTTAGACTACTTTAGAATGATTTATTATATCAAAATCATTTTTTTTTAATTATTATTGCCAATTTGGAATCAAGAATGAAAAAGGAAACTATGACGTCATTATTGTATATGGGCGTATGAGCCACACCCCTCTTCTCTAGCAAGCTAGCTATATAAGCAAAAGCACCCATGGTTTAGCAGCATACTAATGATAGTTTGATTTGAGATGGAGAAAGCGTCTATTGGAACGGGATTAGTATCTAATAACGGTAAACAAGTCCCCCTGAAGAGTGTGGCCGTGTCTGGTCTTATCAAGGGATATTTATTTGGCCTTGAGACTAAGTTGAGCTATGTAAACTCCTCTGATGATCCTCTTGAAGTGATGTTCAGGTTTCCTGTTGATGAGTCCAGTGCTGTGGTTGGATTAGAGGCTAAGATTAATGGAAGGACTATCAAAGGAGAGGTATGTTTGTGTGTGTATCGGATATATAATGCCCCACACTACAGTCTACACTACTAATATAGGTTAGAGAGAAACAGGAGGCTAGACAAATGTATGATGATGCTGTGGCTTCAGGGCTGAGCGCTGCCTTGGGAGAAGAAAAGACAGGAGACATCTTTAGTATAATGCTGGGTAATCTACCACCCCAAGGAGAAGCAGAAATCGTCCTCAAGTTGAGTGGTGAGCTCTCGATAGATAAGGAGATTGAAGCAGCTCGTTTCTCTCTACCAACTTCTCTCAAACCCCGATATACTCCAGCCGATTCACAAGACCCCCTAGCACCCATCGGAGGGGTAGGGGGTCCGGTGGAGAAGGGCAGTGTCCCTGCTGTGTCTAGTTTCAGTTTACTGATTGATAAAGCTGATGATGTCTCATCAATAACCTCACCCACGCATACCATCAAGGCTGGTCCCAATCCCGATGGGTTGGCTGAAGTCACTCTCACTAACTCAACACATTTCAATAAAGATATCGTAATACTTATACAGTATAAGTACTGCCACAATCCTCGTGCTGTGGTAGAGTACGGGATGGAGGGCTCAGAGGGAAACCAGTTGCTGTCTAATCCAGCTGTAATGCTCGAATTCTTCCCCAAGTTTGATTCCCTTCAAGCAGCTTGTGAGTTTATATTCCTGATCGATCGTAGTGGCAGTATGCGTGGGAACTACATCAATAGCGCCAAGGAGACCCTGATACTGTTCCTCAAGAGTATTCCACCGGGCTGTTACTTCAACATCATTGGTTTCGGTAGCAGATATGAGAAGTTGTTCCCCAGCAGTGTTCCATACAACCAGACCAATCTGGATAAAGCCACAAAACATGCTCAAGGTCTGTCAGCTGACTTGGGAGGAACAGAGTTACTCGCACCACTGAAATACGTGTTTGGTAAGAAGTTACATGAGGGTCTCCCACGTCAAGTGTTTGTACTAACAGATGGATCAGTGAGCAATACTGATGCCTGTATACAATTAACCAAACGGAATACACACTCATCAAGGTAATTTAGGGTTTTTTTTTCTTTCATTGAAACTTAAAGATCAATGGAATAATGGATGTTTATTTTCTGTTTTCTGTTATTCTAGAGTATTTACTTTTGGGATTGGCTCTGGTGCTTCGACTGCGTTAGTTAAAGGCCTTGCTAGAGCTGGTAATGGAAGCGCTGAGTTTATCAAAGAAGGTGAAAGAATGCAGGGAAAGGTATAACACAGTTTACTATACATCTATATCCTGCATGAGGGTGCAGTATTTGAATGTACTGTTATTGTAGGTCATTAGTAGCCTAAAGAAAGCTCTCCAGCCCTCAGCGAGTGATTTAGAGCTCAAGTTGAGTGTTCCCAGTGGAATTGAAGTCCTTCGAGCTCCCAATAAGATCCCTCCCGTGTTCAATGGTGAGAAGCTGGTGATGTACGGATGGCTTAAAGGGGGTAGGGGTAAAAGTGGTCAGTGTACAGCTCTACTCAGGGGTAAAATGTTTGGATCGGATGTGGAACATCGTATTGACTTCAACCTTGAAGCAGCTGGTTCTTCCCCATGTAGCATGGCTATCATACATCAATTGGCAGCTAAGAGTTTAATACAGGACTGGGAGATAGAGAAAGACAAGCCAGAGAAGAAGGCAGCCATTATTAAACTAAGCACAGAGTCCAGTGTAGTATCATCATTAACCTCATACATAGCAATAGATGAAGACCAAGACAAACCAATAGAGGGAGCCATTAAGACATACGACCTCACGGCTGAGATGGAATCACAATTGCCCATGGTATTTCAATGTAGAGGTTCATGGTTTGGGAGAGGAAAAGGTGGAGCTATGTCAAAGCAGAGAGAGAGATTCCATAGCAGATCTGACAATCGATCTTGTCGTTATCGATCTAGTCGCAATCGATCTCGTACCTCATCATCTAAAAAATTATCTACCACCTTAAATCTCAATATGCCTCGTAGCCGATCTCATAGCAGGGAACGAATGACTGACGACTACTATACTGTTGAAGGTATGCAGATTAAGATATTTTAAAAAATGCTGATCAAAATTTACATATCTTAAAAATATTTCATTGCAGCCTCGTCAGATGATTCAGATGATGACCTACCATCATTAGAATGCCACTCCGCTTTAATTTCATGTTGTAAGTGATCAGTATGAATGGATCTGTATTGGATATTATACTTTTCACTAATAGCACTTAAGAAAAGAGATTCATCTATAGACCAGCTCTCTCGTCTCATTGGTCTCCAGTCTGCCGAGGGGTACTGGGGTCTGGATGAGTCCCTTGCCTCCATTATTGGTCGATCTGTTTCTGATCTGAAGTCTTGTTGTCCCAGTGGGTGTTCTGATGTTCTGTGGGGTACTGTGTTAGCTATGGTACTATTGGAAACCAAGTACTCTAGTCAGAAGGATGAATGGGAGCTGTTGGCAATGAAGACATCAACATGGATACAGGGACAGACCCTACCACCTGGAGCACCAACCATTGACTCACTCAAACAACATGCCAAACAGGCTTTAGTGGTGTGAGACGGCTATAGTTTACTATAGATTTTTTAATAATTTTTATTATAATTATTATGCAATACAGATAATTTTCATATGCAGTTTTTTAATTTTGTTGGATGCATACTAGATCTATATGCTGAGCCCCACCCTTTTGCAAAAAAAAAAAAGTTTCTCAAATGGTTTTTCCAAAAAAAAAGAATTCAGTGTGCATGATAAAAGTAAACTCTGATGCACTGAAAAAAAAAAAAAAACAAAGCAATCTGATGCTATAACCCTCTTTGTATACCTTTCACCCTCTGTACACCCCTCCTGCCACCCATCATCTATATAATATATATATCAGTATAGTTATAGTGTCTATAGTATAGTGTTCAATATTGCATTATACATCAGGAACACTCCTTCACGTAAATGTGATTAAAAAGTGCTCCGTCATGGGTATAAAAGGGGTCACATGACATTGTGATCCTTTTATACTTGCAATTAAAGAAGAAAAAAAAAGAATGGTATATTTAACCACCCTCTGACTGGAGACAGCACATGAGGCAATCACAGATTGATGACATCTAATGGAAAAAAGAAAAAAAGAAAAATAAAAGCAATACATAATATAT
>JAYJLX010044391.1:0-10568 GCA_036873525.1 Chalinula nematifera
GCAACATATCAATTAAAACAGGTACGTTGTACATACATGTACATGTAGGCGTATGGATGGATGGGAATCGCTTACATGCAGTACATGTATGTTGGCAATGTCACACAGAATCACGTACTGACACTGATCATGAAGTACATGTACATGTAGTTGGAGAAATATGAACTAGTATAAACAGCAAATTGTATCGACCAAAAATAGCTGAAAATCAGGTGACAAAAAATGCTCACGAAAAGGCAAAATAATATAATCATGAAAAAAAGACTAACGTGTAGAATGGGTACCAGGCTGTAACAGGCTTTAGTATGGAATTAAAAGGATGCCTTAAAAAATAAACAAACTTACCTTGCAGCCAAAAAACTTAAGAGGTTACAGACTGTATTTGTGTAGTGGTTTTTTGGGCGCTTTAACCGAAAAACCAAATGTCTTCTTTTTTATCACTAGGTTTCACTTTTGTTTCGGGTTCATAGTTTAAATGAACTTCAAAAGACCATTAATGATATCATTGTTGTTGTTGGAATGAACAATTAGCTCAAATGAGTTTATATACTTGTAGAAACAGTAAAAATGATTATAAAAGCAACTAAAAATAATAATTCCAAAATCTTAATGCATTGAACATTTTAAGCTGATAAAAAAAAACACACATAATTATTAATTTTATAAAATAAACTCGCAAATACTGTACATGTACATGTGTACATGTACTTGCAAATACAAATGTGCCGTACAACAATGAAATATTTACATGTACTTACAGTGGGTAAAGGAAATACATGTACTGTATAATTATTTTCTGGTTTGCAATCAGACGTTAGCTGGATGTATATTTCACCCTCAAAAACACCCACAGGGTACCCAAAACAAATTGGGCCAACACAGCATTCAGCACAACAATTTGCACACTGGAAGCAAGTTGCATGTACTGTAGGTGTCAACAAACACTTAAACACACATAAACAAACACATACTGTAGACAAGCCTGTAGTTAGTATTGGCTCAACACAATACGTGTAGTTTCATATGTACATGTACCTACTGGTAAGACAAGCAACCCATCTAACCAAACCACAAGTAATACAGCATCAGTAGAATTATAGATACTAAGCAAGGACAGACTGAACAGACATGACAAAGGCTCCAATCAGAAAAGGGAGTGAATTGACTGAAGTCTGCAAGTAAAACTATAAAGGAAGTAATTATGGAAGCCATTAGCCTTCATAACAGAGACTCACTTGTACAAGAACAGCTGAAAAAGTTATTAAAATTATATTCTAAACAGGTTGAATGTTCACAAGCAACCCTCACTGCCACAAATACAGTACATGTATGCACACAAGCTAGGGTTTTATACCACAGACCATCATAGGATTAAAGGCAAAGAAAGAGATGAAAAGGGTGAGGGTGGAGGAGAGAGAGGGGAGGGGGAGGGGGGGGGGGGAAGGACAGGAGACAGATGTGTACCACCAGTGTCTATCTGATGTGTCCAAGTGTTGGTATGTTTAGTGGAGTAGCACTTTGCATGCAGCTGCTGATGATGGCTACATACAGTCAAACACACTGTACCAACTCACAAACACAATGAACACACAGATTGACAATCATATTCACAAGGTACTAGATAGTGGAAATACCCAATAACAAGTAGTCTTATCAGACTGTCAAATATGTTAGAGTTTATTTAGCCCAGCTATCACATGAGTTTAACATGAAGTGGAGTGGAGAGAGCAAGGGGGGGGGGGGGGGGGGGGGGGGGGGGGGGGGTGGGGGGTGGGGAGAGGGAGGGAGGGAGGGTTAGAGAGGATAGGTCATTCAGTGTTCTGGGTAAAGAAATCAAGGTTACCAGGAAACCAACTTAAAATTGAAATGAATGAAGTTTACAAACTGTGGTAACTACAAATTATCTCATGCATTCCTAGACATGTATCATCACTATACAATATGTATACATTATACTTTGGGTATTTATCATAATTAAACTGAATTAATTTAGCAAAATTCAATTCGTAGTAATTAACTAGACAAACCCAATATCTCTAACAATTTTTTTTAAAGAAACACACTCAAGTAAAATAGTACCATGGTATATATTGTATATATGTACCTGTATGTGTATTAAAGGATTATTTTAAGGATGGGAAAAATAGTAATGTACTAATTACCATTGGAATGAGGCAATCAATGATTACGTCCATTTAACACACACTCCTCGCTTAATTAATACGCAGATATTATACTTTAACTAATCATTGTTTATAGAACGACATTGAGTGGTGGAGAGAAATAAAGGGAAATTTTCGCTCGACAATGAAGTGTCAATAGTACACACATACACTACCTGTATAATACATGTACATGTACGTACATATACACACATGCATATAAATACCCCTTGTACATGTAGCACAGTCACATGATGTGTAATCATTGCAAAGTGTCATTTTTCCTTAAACTGGAATTTAACAATATTTTTTTGTTAACTCTTTTTTTTTTTACAAAAGAGTAAAAAGGGTATATAAACCCTTTAGCATGTTCTACACTGGCACTCTTCTCACCTGCATTCTTGAAGCAGTTTTATACTTTGCACATTATATGCTTAGTTTATGTAAGTGTGATAATAAGTGTGTGTATATAAAGAGCTAATCTGCTAACTAAACAGTCACCCTATACACAGTGTTTATACATTGAGCCTTCAGGCACCTTCCCTTTTCAAAACTTGCCAAAATCAACAACAACAAAACTTAAAACAGAAGAAAGGCAATCAACACTTTAGATAATCTGGTGTAGAGTGTAATACAAACCACCAATGTCAACTGGCCAATGAATTCAATGCTGAATAATACATTAATAAATACACTGTAACTCAATACACGCTGCATGATATTACTTAAACATTTAAACTAAGGTTAAAAAAAAGCATTTTCTTATAAAATTCATGAATATTAATTACTAATATCATCTAATATCATGTGTACATGTTCTGTACATGCACACACACACAGAGACAAACATGGCTTCGGAAAAAAATTAATAATTAGAAACACAATACCATACCTGATGTATGAATACACACACAATCATGTAGTACACAAGGTGTATACAACATGTGCAGTAATTCGTTGCCTCAAGGGCATTATAGGAGGCTAAAGCACACGTGTGTATGTTAACCAAATTTATTAATGGTAAACCACGCTTTGGTTACATGACATTTCACTCACTGTTGAGCTGAAGGCAATGTGCTGAACACAATGTACATGTACATGCACTTATATGTACTCATGTATAATGAATATTAAGTATATTGGTGGTCACTTAACCATTAATAACATTACCTTCACTGAAGGAACCAAATTTTTTTTGTTTGGTAAAATACTTTAGGAAGCGAAATTACATCATTTTTTCTTACTATGCTAATATGACATTCGAGTACAATAATTAATAGTGTGGGAGGAACAGCGCTGGTTGCTATGGTTACCGTGTGTGTGTGTGCTGGTGTGTTAACTATGATAGTATATTACACAGTGTGTAAGGTATATGCTTATACATAGCATTAGGATATAGTACTATTGTAGTGTGGAATGTTGAAAAGTTGTGATCATTATTTTGGAAGAAGGAACTACAAGGAACCTGTTACTACAGAAACATACTGTCAATAGCTTTAAAATGCTGAGTAAGGTATATACACATAATTAAACATATACATGTAGTTACATGCATACATGTACACATGTACATGTATGTACAGTATAGTATTATAGTTCTGATAATGTATTATACAATTATACATTGCAGACCATATCCTACTACATGTATGTATACTACAAGCCAGCACTGAATATACATGTATTCTTAATATTATATTTTCTTTTATAATTGGAACTAATGAGGGGATATCTTCCTCTTTTAAAGGGATACTCCATAAACTTATGCAAACCAGACTCTTTCTGTAACGAAGGCTATCTACCAGTGGAACTCTTTACACTACAGCGACACTTATCACAGGAACTAGGAAACTACACATGTACATATAGTTGTTTTAACTAAAGCAGACAATTGATTCCCCCTAATGAAAAGATACCCTCTAGTCCAATTTGAATCAATGATTTATAATCCAATGACACAATTCACAACAACACACGTATTCATTGGTGCACATGCATGTACATGTATAATCGGGAAGCTAGCAGCAATATCTGTATACATGTATGTACACACACACATGGTGTAGTATTGAGGTGTGTGTTGTGGTCATGTCCGTACCCAGTAACATATCGTGATCCTAAAAATACTCACACAGAAAACACGTGAAAAAAACCTTGTTCCCAGTGAAGTAATATCTTGTCCATACATACCCTATCAAGGGTTAAACGCCACACAAAACCACTATGGTTGGTACTTACCCTAGCACTTAAGGGGATTTGCTGGAGGTCATTAATTTACATGGGGATAATTTGATACCCAAAACAAGCAAACCTAACGGAATGTTTAAGTGCAACCAATAGTGATAACGAAAGCAATGGTATTTCAAGAATGGTCAATTAATTGACGTCTATTACTGCAAGCAAATTGTTAAGTCAACCAGGAATCCATTGTAAGAAACAATTGCTGTATTATAATAATTAAAGTATACAAAATTATTCCTACATTTATTTATATTTGCATCATGTACATGTACATATTAATATAGGGTATACAGAGACAGGTACAGTAAATTTACATGTACATGTATAATTATACAGGTGCATCTATCTTCACACTACATTGCAAGACAGAACCCCCCCCCCCCCCCCCACACACACATTTATTGAAAAGCCATATTGACATGCATGCATGCATCATGTGCCAGCACTTTAGTACCAGGTGGATGTGTTGGACTCCTAATATACTAGTACTACAGCCAATTATTGACATCATAAAATCACTTTAATGCTAGAAAAGAGAAAAGCCTAAAACCCATGTGTTCAGTGTTACTACTGGTAATGATACAGTCTCATAGACAGAACGGCTCCAAGAAGGAGCACAAGAAGACAGATGTGAGCTTTTAAAACCACAGGAATTCTGCATAATGTTAAAGGATAAAAAATAAATTTCAACAAAAAATCATTAAATAATAGGTTTTATCATCACCTGACAGAGGAAGTAGTCTCAGATAATAGAGTGTGCATATAATGCATGCACAATATCAGAGACAAAAAATCAAAGGAATAACAAATACCAATGAAATTAAATTAATAATTTACAATGCAGTTTAATGCTATACATGTACATCAGTTTAATACTATACTACATCAGATATACAATGCACATCAGGTAAGGCTGGTTCACAATAGGATGCTTGATTGTTACGCAAGACGCTGGAATAGAATTTATTCTAATCTTCCATCTCGTCTGCTTCAAGACTACAGATAATAATATTCAGTGCATTCGATATTGCGAACCAGCCTTTAAGCCAGGTTCAGCACTTTTACATGCGATACGTTAATGGTTTGACCTTTCAAAGCTACCTTTATATCACAATACACTATTCTAGGGTTGATGAAACCCTCTGTAAAGCCATACTACATACATAGGCCTCCAACATAGTGAACCTATCCTATGTAGCTCATAAATAAAGCTATATACCAATTAAAATAGTGATACAATAACTGTGGAGTACTTGGGAAGCAATTATAAAACAGTAAAGGTCAGTATTATCATGACAAGGGCAGGTTCAGTATCAATAGGACAGCTGCCCATACTTTGATGAGGAAAACAGAAGCCACTCCTCACTCTAAGGGGACACAAGGTATGCAAGCAGCTGACACCTTCAGATAAACATCTTAAAAACACACTCTATCTTATAAGGGAGATAAGAAACACTCAAGAGTGGAAGCATCTGCAGAAAGATTTTCAATAGGTCCTATCAAAGTGGTCTGTTTATTTACTCTAGTCAAGCTTAGAGTGGCTCCAATTTATGTATTAAAAAAACAGGCTTTACAGTTTAAGGACCAGTACCTGTAAAAATACAGCCACCATATATACCAGCAGGCTTTTACTTTATTCATTGCAAATATTGAAGTGATCATCTAACATGTTCAGCATGCACTACATGTACAGTGTACATGTAATTTTAATAGATCTTGCAGTCAATTAACCCAAAAAGTACTGTATTTTTTAAAATACCACAGCTAAACGAACCATTCTACAAGTGCATGTACATGTAAATGTACAGCACATGTACATGTATAAAATAGCGAAACAAGGAAAGAAATTGCAACAAGGAATCAAGAGAAAGAGTAGGGTACACACACACACATGACCTGCATTACATCAAAAAAGGAAATACGACATACTTTAATCATGTTTCCCCACTCATAATGCACACTTACTGTAAGTACATTTCACTCTTTTTTATTTATAGTACATAACTAACACAATAGTATTGTATTACTCCAAATGACCTTCTACATTTGCTAGTGACACACTCTTCCTTCCAGATACTCTCACTCTCGCTCTTTCTCCACTTAAACATTGTATGGTCAGTAATTACAGTCCAATAAGGAAACCGTGGCTTGATGCACTAATAGAAATAGCACTTTGATATACACCAGACAGAATAGATATAGTAACTTGTATTAATAAGCACTTGCCTCTGTGCAAACAAGCTCTCCACAAGTCATTCTAAGAATGACAAATGGGTTTGTAAATGGAACAACAGACAGCAACATTCAAAGGAGGTACATTGAAAAAAAAAAAAGAACAATGAATCTAAAGACTTGGTACACGGAAGCAGGAGGAAGATGGGGGACGGGGGAGGGTGATGAAACGAAAGGAACGCTTTCCTAGTATAAACACCAACATCACACCAACGCCACACTGTATACACAAATACCAATCACGATCCAGTTATTATGTACATAATATATATACATGAATACGGAAACACTGTGGAAATACTGTGACAACAAACCATACAGAGACTCACACACAGTCACCACAAATACAACCATAGCATAGGGCACAGCCACACATACGTGTACAATACATACTGTGGTGAATACACTACAGTGCTATGCACGTGAATATAATATGCCAATAAACAGTGCTATACTCACTGGCTGAATTTGGGTGCACAGACAATGGCAATGGCTTCTTCCAACATCAGTTGATAGGAGCAATGAGTATGAAGGTCAACACTCGACATGAAACTAGTTTGAGATGGGTGGGTCTAAAGAGAGAAAAATAGAGAGAGGGAACGAGGGAGGGAGATTGAATGATATTCGTTATGGTGGGAAAAAAATGTATGCTTAGTAACAGACTATATCAGTAACTGGAGTAACGTACACGATAAAATGTTTCCCTACCACATAGCAATGTACATGTACAGGAAATATACAAGCACACAGTACGGCTACTAATAATACATGCAGCACACATTGCATATACTGACCGTAGCACATACTGTACTGACACATGTAATGTACTGTATATATATATATTGCTGTATATAGTAACATTAATATACTTAATCATGCATAGCATTGGAATTGAGTCACTTACAGCTTCAAACCACATAGACTGACACACAGAAACAATATTATAGGTACATAATGTGTTAAACATGAAAAGCATATATGCATACAGTACATACATATACATGTACTGAACACAGTGAAATATAAACATTATACACGTATAAACGCATACATGTACATGAACAATATATCTCAATATTTGCATGCACATGCATGTACAAGGACTTCATTGAAGTGTTACAAACAGGTCAGAGGGGTTACTATACATTACCAGCACAGAGTGTAGTAAACAACATTAGAGCAACCTTAGACACACTACTGGATACTGTGAGAATTCATGAAGGACTTCAGACATAGGAACAGACAGCAGTACTACTGTATATGTACATGTATGTACATGTATAATGGCTGGACACATGTACATGTACAAGTACATGTACTACATACATGTAATTGAGAGATACATATACATACATTTACATGCACAGCACATGTAATACCATGATGGTACATGTACATACATGCAGATCATATTTATGCACTTTTGCATAGAAATTGGAAACAGTAACATTATTAGCATGTACATGTATAACAAGAACCATTCAAAAACACATCAAATAATTGCATTTATATGTCTTCATAACAATTAGCCCAACGTAGGCAGTATCACTATAGCAAGAAGCAGTTAACCCAATTACATGCACATGTAGTTAAGTTAAAATAATGCTCAAGTTACTGCATGAAACCCTATAACCCTAAGTATGACAATAGATCAACAACACGATACATCCATCAACTACTACACCAGTATTTTAATAAACGGATCAAGTGACACTGTTCTCAGGCATTGACGGCGAAAACAACGTAATGTACATTTCTAACACAATTAGAGATACCATTTTACTGGTAAGTGAGAGATAGGGAATTTGGAACGATAATTACTCATTTTATCAAAATCTGAAAAATGCCTATTATTCGAACATTTAATCTTCTGGATTGCAGCTCTATCAGAGCCAACTTGTGAAGTATGTACACAATTTATTAAAGACAACACTCCTTAAACTAACAATTGAGTTGACAATAAAAACCGAACAAAAGGAACAATAATTAAAATAAAAACACATGAAGAAATAAAGGAACTTTGACATCACAGTGGAGCTGTATAAACACATTACAGACTGTTTGCATAAACAATCATCATTAACAGCAATTAGACCAAATTAGCTATCAAAATCCAAAATAGGTGCACCATGAAAACTGATCCAGACTTACAGAGCTAATTAAATACATGTAGATACATGTACATACATACACACTATTAGACCCAGATTGATATTGACTGTTCTAAATAAATTTTCTCAATTAGCTACATTCAAATGCATTCCAATGGAATCTAACTCTCTTCCTTAAACTTTGATCTACTTCTACACCATCAAAAATAAACATTTATTTATTCACAAAGACAAGCCTTTAAAAAATAATAATAATAATAATAATAAAAAAAACAGCTTCAGAAATTATTGTACAAGGTACTCATAATTTTTATGCAAAGATGTACAGTATAATACAGTATCATAATGTAATATTAGTTAGTGGAAGACCTTATCTTTACACCTTAACCTATGGGAATCCCTTTCAGAGCCCCATCCAACCCATGATCAACCACCCATGTCTAGGTTAGAAACCCAAAATTTCCAAACTTTGTGTGGTATCCCAGTTAATTCTCTCCCCCCCTCTCCTCTCCCACCCACCCACCCCTCTCTCTCTCTCATTCCTAGACACATACCACAAATACATGTAGGAGTACTAGTTTAGGTACCTCAGGCATAAAGTTTTCACACAAGGCCCCGCCCACACACTTTGCTATGGACTATAGTAAAACCTTCCAAGAAACAATGTGTGTGTGTGTGTGTGTCCAGCTACAACTGTATTTTCTCATGGTCAGCACCGAATAGGTGAACGTGGATAAATATGAAGCAAGTCCCACACAAAACATGCAATGTATTATATAATTAAGCACATTGCTGGCATTATTGAGTACGGTAGTGACCCTCTAAAACACATGTAGCCGTGTACGTTTCTACGCACACTGTGTACAAAACTACAAACTACAAAATGTACATTTCACACACTTGAATGTACATTACTACAGATATTTAGCTAGTGACAGACAGACACCAGCTTCCTACAGTACATGTAGGTGTACAGGTAGGTAGGATTACGATCAGTCCAACACCACTATCAAGCCATCTATGCTACAAAAAGCACAACTATATTAACTCTCTTAAATGGCTGCCCAGTCTTTGACATCCGTTCCACCAGGAGCACACCTGGGTTTTTTTTTTTTTTTTTTTTTTTGTGAAACGCTTGATAAAATTGGATAGCTTTGATGTACACAAAGGCCCATTGACTAACTGGTACTTGTAATAATAGTAATAGTAATGAGTGTTTTGTAGTAAGTGAGGCTTACATAGAAACATAACTATAAATGAGTACACCAGTAGTAGTACTACTACCCACTACACATGCAGACAAAGGACGTCGTGTTTGGATGAAACAACCTGACACTAATTAATCATCCCGCCAAAAAAATCACCAGTAATATACGAGTGGAGGAAAAAAAAAGAAGACTGGACATACTTGCACAAAAAAATTTTATAGTACAATACTCTAGTACATTAATTGGTTACCACATGTAGACAAGTGGACGGTACATGTATAGTAGACATGAAGGTAAACATGCAGCATACATGTACATGCAATCAAGAATTGTACAGTCTATAACTATCCATTCATATGGACATACAGCTAGTAGATGCATGTACAGTATATACATGTACAGACACACAGTGTACTGTATTATATATACCAGCCATTATCAACATGTTGGTAGATACAATGACCTAACACACAATGTGACAATAGTGATAAAACTATACCTTGCACTCTGTTAACATGTACATGTACATGTAACATTATATATTTTATGACAGGTAATTACGGTGCAGTGCACACACTTTTTTTCGACACATACTGTATAATATCAATTACATA
>JAYJLX010044402.1:0-13294 GCA_036873525.1 Chalinula nematifera
TACATACATATACATACATATCTCTGTGTAGGAGGGTCATTAGGGGAGTTTGAAGAAATTTGGGTGTGAGTAAAAAAAATTAAACGGCAATTGTCTCTAATCTACTGATAATAACAGTTCTAACAATATTTCACATACATTATTATAGTTTACTACTATAGCCCTTTGATATTTAATTCAATCACATAAGTGTGTGTATGTACACGTTTACCGTTCGAGTAAGTACTAGTCTTAGTAGCCACACCCCCAAAATAATTAGAGACTTTAGGCGCGGTAAAGGAGCTGATAACTGGACTGTGAATCGACTCATTCGAGAATGAAAAATGTAATTTCTTCTCAGGTTCTGCTGCAGATGGTGTTATATTTCTCTGGCTACTTTCTGATCCTTTTCTATGCGGGATTACTGCTACTTCTCTGCTACAAAGGTTCTTGTCCGGTTTACTGGGCGTTAATTAGAATACTATTATGCAATCAAACGTTACAAAATACAAACAATTTGTAGCAGAAACTAACAAGCTACTAGACTAGTATTCTAAGTAACTAGTAAATCTAAAGTATACTACTAACTATTAACCTTGAATAGCTTTTAGCAGTTATTTAATATACAGGTGGCCCGCTTGCATATTAGTTTGTACATATTCACTTTTCTTAAACTCTTGCTGTCCAGTCAATGTACCAGCTGTCCCCTGCTCAGTGCATTATTCACATTATCATTTGTTAATGTATAATTATCATGCACTCTATTCATAGGTCTTGCTTTACCATACCCTGCTCGTAATTTTTGGCCGGAATTGGTTCTTCTACTAGTATTGGCGTCATTGGACGGGGTCAGAGTGTTCCTTGGTTAGTATATTAAGGGAAGATTCTTACACGCAGTTAGTCAAGTGTTGGCATACGACCTTTGAACCCTCCTCTTGACTTAGGAAACATTTTGTGTCATTTTTTAATACTAATGCATCGATATGTAATCATCCACAGCCATGTTCTTAAAGCTAGTGGAATAATTTTTTAAGTAGACTATGTTAAGTGGTCGTTGGGTATGTCGTATAATAATGCTATATATGGGTCACAATCGATTGACAAGTTGTCTGGTCTAGCCTATTCTATTAAGCAGCATGTTTACTAATCTCCCAATTACATTTAATTCAGTTATTATGCATTTTTTAAAACATTAACATGGAGCGTATGTGACCATTTTAGTCGAAGACGTATTGTGGGCCTCGCTAATTTCGATCACACTCTTGGCCTGGGAAACCATGAGAACTAGCTTGGAAACAGGAATCGCACTTCATTGTTTATTTATATCTCAGTGTCTGTGGTTTTCATATAAGTGATTATTTTATGGGCTACCTGTCAGCAAGTGATGATTTTATTGATGTTTACTCAACAAATGCAAGGGAAGGGTGGGACTCTCATGTTTACACTGGCTAATATTGTTTGGTTCAAGTGTTTTTGAACGCTAATTACGTGACAGGTAAACTAGTAAGAGGTGTTAATAGACATGTTTTGCCTTAGTTGCCAATTCCATTCCATTCCTCTTGTCCAGGCATTGTATGACTGTGTGTGTGTGTGTGTGTGTGTGTGTTATAGTGCATACCTGTTATGACAGCTGCTAATGACTGCCTCCAACTCAACTCAAGTGTGGACATATCTTACTGTTTTAGGTGACGACAGACAGACACTGTACGAATGCATTTTTTAGCAAGAACACACAAATAGTGATGTTTATGATTATGAGGGATAACTCATGCATGTAAATATCTCTGAGCTTCCTCTAATAACAGTATACGCGATAAATTTGCATATGAAGGAAGAGGGGGTCAAAAAAGGAAAAATGAACTTTATGTTATGGTATTATCACTTGTCTGTTCCATTATAAACCGATACCTTTATTAGGTTTAAGTACCGCGTGATGTTCGATTTTTAATAGCTTTCTTTGTTTGCACTACCCTTGAAAACTTGACCACACTTAATTGGTATTGTACTTTAATAAATAATAAATATTTTTCAGAGTGTAAGTGAAGTTAGAGTGTGTTAATTGTGTGAATATTTGTGTAGCCATTTTTATCACACTGAACATAAATTTATCGTTAAAACAATCAACGGTCCCTCCCTTTCCACCGCGTCAACCAATAGAACTATAAACTGGAGAAATATAGTTACAAATAATGAATCATACAAAATCAATAGAATGGACTTAATACTGATAATTGCTTACATAAGACGAACATCACCAAATATGGTTATAACACTGGTTCCCTTACATACAGTCACTAGAATGTTGCATACATGTATACTTATGTATTGATCACTTCAGTATATTATAATGTCCTTTGTGTTGTTTGCTACCAAAACATACATTATGTTTGCATATGTTGTGTACATGATGGTATTGCTTAACACGGGGGAGGGTGGGGGCACAGACAGGTTGTTCGTGGGATGGACAGCTGCAACATGCGTAGCTAGCTTTTACAGTAACCTGGCTCTCCCCTATGTATGTATGAATGTATGTATGTATGTATGTATGTATGTATGTATCACTACAATGGGTGTATGTATGTATGTATGTATGTATGTATGTATGTATGTATGTATGTATGTATGTATGTATGTATGTATGTATGTATGTGTAATGTTGTATTCCAGCATTTGGTATATGTATGTATATGACTGTGTATATGTTTTGAGGGCCCACTCAGAGGCGTGTAGGTGAGTATAGAGTGTGTTATTTTACCTACTGTAGATGAATATAGTTATTATTCGATATTAGTCCAATGCTTATATGTAAGATTATCTTCTTGTTTGATACATGTATATTCCTGTAATTGTTTGTGGTATATATTAGGTAATAACTGGCTCTGGCTGGAGTCAGTTTAGAAGAAAACTGGATTATATTTTAGCTTGCAAGATCCAATATCAAAAAGAATTGTTGTTTCTATCTTGTGTAGCCTTTAGAATAGTAAACAAGTTATAAAAAATAGTTGTAATTAATTAATTAAGTTCCTTTAATGACAATTTTTGCTATAATACACGTATCCATTACATGTATATATTAGATATATATTATCACCCACCTGTTTTATCTTTCATAGTAATACACTTTTTTTCCATAATTATGTAGGTGTGAAAGGAAACTTAACACAAAGAAAAATTCCTATAGCAGTGTCATTAGTGCTCCTGGTTCCAGTGTTTGTTGGATATCTATATTTCACCTTGTACCAAACCTATGTGTATGATAAAGCAGCTACATAGTTAACTTCTATGGTATTTTAAGTGGTTTTTTATATATGTGGCCAAACCAACACAAGTATAGTTGTTGTCATAGTAACCACTATTCTTATGATTAGCTCACTCCAGAAAGTGATTGCTACACATTGATTACAAATAAAAAAATGTTTTTATTGTTGCTATGGTAATCAGCAGTTGCCTAAACGGTGCATTGTATGGGAACTATAGGCTTGGCTTGTGAATAAATCCTTTTTTAAGCGTTTGTACAGTAAGCAATAAGCATTTATATACGACAACAGCCATGCACTTACGTTATATAACAACGAATAATGTGCATTACACTGCCGATTGTGAGTAAGTAAAATATGTTACCAACGGCAACATTACTGCGGCACTCTTGTGATCTTTGACGATAGTTGGTTATGCTGTATTGCAAATACTATGATAAGTGTATGCATTTTGCAATGTACATGCATGTCACGCATAATTCACTTGGTCTGCCCAACTGGTGAAACTGTAAATATGGATTATATCAATGGTAAGAATGTTGATTGACCCTAAAGGGCTATTACTGGACTGCGCCAACTTGACTCGTACGTGATTAAGCGTATCCAATATTATCGAACATGTGCCCAGGTGATACACATCTTCAAAAGATCCTCTTGTTACTAGTGATTATTTAATTATCGTGTCCCCTGAATTCAGCGCACGTTAGCTATTTTATTTCTCTGACTGTAGTGAACTTTAATGTTTGCATGTCTGTCATTTTCTCGAATTCCTTAATTATAATTTTCAGAAAACATATGGATGTAGTAAGCTTTTCAATAAATTAGTCAATAATGAATTATGCAATATAGTCATTAGCTAACCTACCTTCCCCCCTCTTCTATGTGATTATTAGGTTCACCTTTGAAGTTGCTGTTCTAGTGTTAGGATATCTGGGAATGTTGCTCCAGATTTTGGTCTCACCATTCGTACTCTGGATTATGCATCGTTCAACTTCTCCTCTGTGAAGTCAAACACGGTTTGATCAATTTCATTTTTTTTTTCCTATTGGCAATAATCCATTTCCCCCCCTCCTCTTTAGTAGGCTAGCCAGTCCCTAGCATCACACATCATATTCTCCCTTCAGTATCACTTACATCAAGTTTAGTATAATTATTAAACAATTAAAGGACAAATCCCTTATATTTTTTTTAAGCATGTTTTCATTAAACAAGAACACTTTGTGAAAAAAAAAAATCAATTAACATAATGTTTATGGTATCAATTAATTGATATGTCATTAATTGGGTCATTAATTAAATAACGCAATTAAGATACTAACACTTGTACTATCAATCGATCACGCTCACACACATCGAAAAAAAATCATAATTTCAAGCTATTTTATTACCGTAAGATCATCCTATAGTCAATTTTAACTCTTATTCCTTTAAATAACACGTATACAGTGAAACCATGCATAATAGATTGTGGAGACTCTAAAATATCAGGAAACCTGCATATGATAGGAAGCCAACTACATGGCCATTGTATACTGCTGCATGCAAACTTGTACTATAGCTTGACGCTGGAAAACAACGTCAGACTCGTTTTAAAAATAAGGGTATATATATATATATATAGTACACCCCAATATATATAGCTAGCATTGTAAATGCACTTATTAGCATGCAGAAATTGACCCTTGACCGGCTGGTTCTACCGCTCCAACAGTACTTTTAAATTAATTTATTTGCATTAATGTTTGAAATACAAACAGAACAAGCTAGCTTTGATACTACTGATATTGTATTTCATGAGTTGCTCACCACAAAAATTCAACATTTGACTAATATAATAGCGGTGAAGTGTATTTATGTCAATATTATAACAATTTATCATACGATATATTTTTTTTTGTTGGCTCCACAAATTTATTGCTAATTCAATTCTTTGGGTAGAGAAAATGATAATTATTTTTGTTAATAGAGTTTAATGGACGCCAGGAGTGACCTCGAGGTTTGTTATTCTCAATGTTGTCACATTCTGTCTATGCCCTGCAAGGGATTAGATTTATAGAAATTAGCAAAAAAAAAAATAGAAAAAAAGACAAAAAAGTAACAGAAAACAAGGTTGAACTTCATCCAAAAATTAGTCAATTAAACTTTTTTTTTCAACAAAAATATCGCAAATTAATCAATAAACAAGTATAAACATGACCCGAACAGGCATTTAAATTAATAGGGAAGGTATGCAATTAGAGACTGAGACAGGATTACAGTCTACCTTGACAAACTAATGCAGTGTTGCCTGGCTAAATATGACAACGATAGTGTGGTGATTAATCAAAACAACCCTATTAGAACAAACGTATCTAAATGTCTTGCATGATTTCATAGTGATTTAATTACACCTCGGCATTTCAGCTGGCAAGTCAATAATGCGCCTGGAAGATCAATCTAGTTTCCTGAATTTCGAACACATGCAATATAATTATACACGCAGTTTGTAAACTTCAGATATTTTTGATTCTGGAATACATTTATGCTTCCAGAACTAAAATGCTATACAAAAGAGCCTACAGTACGGTAATCAACACCAAGCTACTGACTACCGGTGCTTTAGAATTATCAATAGACATAACCAATAAAGAAAGAAAAAGAATTATCGTTTTTTTCAAAGGATTTTGAAGAGCACAATTATTTGTACTATGTAACAAGAGTCTCCTGACCCCTGAACATGTATATACAATGCAATAATAGTGCATTGTTATATGGCATATTAGGTAATTGGCTAAATCTCAAAGGTGTATGAACATAATGACGGCGACATGCGGTATTGAATGGCGGCAGACCAGCTGGAACACTGGTTGGCGGCTTGATCAGAAAGGAAACTCGAATAACAAACAGTGAAATATTTCAGAAAGAAAAGTTTACCAAAAAGCTATGAAGTTCAATCGATTCCCAAAATAAGAAAGGAAACCACATGTCTAAACTGGGTTCAATTGATAATAAAACTATTTGCCATATTCGAAAACAGGTCCGAACGAGCAGCGCCAGATGGTCTGCATGGCCGACAGTTTATGGTGTTATCTTCGTGTGGACCGCACAGATAGGTAATTTAGAAGGAAAAGACAGCAATATAACACATATGACAGTGTCACCATATTAAGGATGGAATGTACTCTATGGATGTCCTTTTAGTGAAATAAAAAAAGATTCGCTTACAAACTTCCTTAAACTAAAAAAAAAAAACAATGGAATGGCTTTACTGGCCACCATGAGTCATAGACATTCAGATGACTAAATAAATATGTACAATGGCATTTTTTTTAATTCCATAAACCACAAGAACTACAGTACACCTTAATTAGGGTTACATCACAATAACTGTCTATTGCTAAACAATAGACCACGATCATCTATAAAAGGTAATGTGTCTATTTGTAATATACTTCCTGTACTAAAACAATTGTAATTATGCATGATTCGGAAACAACATACAGTCAGCCAGTGCAATAGGACAGTTTGCGTGAGCGTCAGTCAGGTTTATAGACAAAATAAGATTGTGTTAGGCTGCATGGTGGGCGTGAAATCAAATTACGAATAGATCTTATTCTCAAAGCCATTAAAAAGCTTGCTGCTGGTTGGGCAATACACTGATGAAGCAATAACACAATAAATAATAATAATAACACACTTATATTTATTCTATACAAGTGCGTGCGTGTATCCGTACTGTTTACATGATTGAAAAACTTGTGGCCAATCAACAAATTACATCTGATGAGATTCCAAGTGTGCGCGTATGTGTTTGCATCATATGAAATGAGCTCATAAGCGTCGTTAGCCAAATGGATAGGGATTCTGATTGGTTCATCACTGTATGTATCAATGATATCACACGCACACATATACATACACACACACACATACACACAGTATATACTGAACATGTATGGAGTACCTTAAGTGTGTGCTGCTTGCTATGGCATGTGTCAGGAAGCCAGTACAATTGTGTGTACTCAAGAATCCTTGCTCTAATGAGGTGGTATTATTACTATAACCACTATAGGGGAGTATGCATGACACATGTTCCGAGGACGCTTGTACACTAGCTCATTTTTCTATTACAATAGTACAGGCCACACTCTTTCGTATCTTGCTAAAAAATTTTTAAAAAATTATTTTTTTTTTCTGTGCTGTTTTATGTAATTATAGTCTCTAATGGAGGGTGAGAAGTTGTCAACAATCAACAGCTAGGATTTCTGGCCGATTTTTTTTTTTTCAAAAAAAGCCGTTTTTTTTTTGCAAAATAATATACTGTTCAATTGCATTTCTAGACACAACATCATTAAATTCGAATTAAAAACTCAGTATCATCCTAATTATGCAATATTTGAAATCTTCGACCACACACACATTGACATGATTAGGAAGGATCAGGCCATGTAGCTAATTGCAACGGACACGGAGACGGCCCCTTGACGGATAAGTTTAATATTTCTAGGAAATAAAATTGCTAGTTCCAGTACAACAATAACCCTCATACACTGTTAATTATCACTGAAGGAAATCGTATTAACCCATTACAATTAAAGGGGAAGTGACTGTGTTGAGGACCATTATTCCAAGAACTATACAAATAATGCAAAAAAGAATTAGAACGATTTTAATCCTGAATCACACATTGTTAAAAACAGCCCTGACTCGCGTAATAAGCTACAGCATATGACAGGCTTGCCTGTCTGCCGGAAGAGAATGTCTGACGAAGTCAATGAGACCATTTTAGGATAAAACAGCCTTATGTTGAATACCACAGATACTGTGTGGGATAATTAAAAAGTGGTGGGAAAAGCTGATTATGGTACAGCCGGCAGAATAATACATATGCTTATATGCACCTTTAAAAATCTTACAAGGAATTCTAAGGCTACTGAATGCTTTGTTGATTGATTGTATAGTATAAAATATAGCCCTTTCTAGTTAGGTTACGTGTGTACATGCTGTGGGGTCAATTGGTAACTCGATATTAATAAAATCAACACAGGAATGCGTTCATTAAGCGAGAGGGGGGGGGGGGGGAAAACAGAAAGAAAAAAACAGGTGCAATAAAATTTATGCGAATCAATTTATTAACTCGATGTGAGCGCATTTCCTTGTTTCCTTGTAATTAAAATGTTCTTAAATAATCATATTTTCACTGGCCACTAATGGGTTACACAACATGACATAACTAACAAAAGTGAATAACCCCAACCCTTACAGAGTACATAGACAAGTGGAAATCATGATATAATGACCACTGTATCCTAATGGTACTGCATGGTGATGGGGCCCAGGAAAGGGGGTTCCCATGCCACTGATGATCTTAGTACATATATATGTGCGTGTGTATGTATGCATGTGCGTATAGTAAAGTCTATAGTGTTTCAAACCAGCAATTAGTACACTTTTCAACTGACCTTCATTTATTTAGCAGTGCATGTGCGTTGGTTTGATAAATTATACAAAAAAAAACCCCAAGTGCAAATGAGATCACTGTCCGCATAATGCTTCAGGGCTCAGTATAGAGAAGATACAAACAATACGCAAACAATGACCCAATTAGGATGGCCGTGATTAAACCTGCCTTTGAGAATTATGTAGGAATATAGATTGGTTGGTCACGCATCATGTGCGTACTGGCGTCACCTTCATGGCACCAGGATGTTATTTTCGTACAACTCAGACGGTTATGTTTGGTGCTGCCTTCTTGGCGTCAGTCTGGTGGACACAAGCTGCAATGATGCAATTCGAAGGAATTCAAAGGTTAATGCTTGATGGAACTATTAACACATGAGCACCTGTCACTCTTAACAGTGCCTAGTCACTAGTTCTAATATTATTTAACATAATTCGATGATTTCACTTGGCGCCGTTGATCACGAGTACTATTTTTGTTATCTTTAGATGATCTGTGTTATGTGATTTCAAAAATGCAAACAGATCAGTGAAAACACATCAAGGGAATTACAAATGCTGCGCCAAACAAAGAAAAATTTCCCAGCACAGCCTACGTATTGGCCTTGGTGATATTCCAAAAATGCGAGGCATACGAGAAAATAATAGGCCTGGCGTCAGTGTAATTATTGCTGTTACTACCGCAAAAAAAAAGACTGATGGGATGTTGATATTAAAAAGAAGGCGTCAGCAAGTGAGTAAATAAAGTAAATCCCATCCTCAAAGGTATTCGAAGGGTTTGCCTGTACATAAAAGGAAGAATTGATACAAACTCAATTAGAGTGCCGAAAGAGCATCATGCCGTTCAAAGGTTTTAAGAGAAGCTTGTATTCGGTAGTGGTTGATACATTAGTATAGTTGGGGCAGTATGTAGCCTTACAATTACAGCTATTCAGCTCACGACACCTCACATTGGGGACATCAGGTTACTATAGTACAAATTTCCACACATTTTTAGTATTCCATTCCTCCTCACCACAAGATTAATCAGTACTGAAACAATATAGGAAACACATAATATATACTAGATAATGTGTAATACACTATTATATTGTTATAATAATGAAAACCACTGCCCTGAAACAAAAAGCTGGCTAAACCAGTTACCATTTCTAGTTTTCTTTTTTTTTCAATCTGCAAAATGAGGAACCTAGACAAAATGTTTTTTTCAACACAAAATACTAGAAAAATTCAAGTACCCATAGTCTGCTCAAACTTTGATGTGGGGGCCAGTTGATAAGCTCTTGTATTATTCTGTAACACTTAATTAAGAACCACCATAGTAAGACTGCAATAACTGTTTCATTAGTAGTCTACATGAAGATCTATACAAGTACAATAGGGTACAATACTATTACTATATACACAGCCTATATTATTACGTAACTTAACTATGATAATAACAACTGCAAAGTGATCATTAAAAATCAAAAAAAAAAAAACAAAACCAGTCAGACAAGTTTCGTGCTTGTTTTGGGCGCCTTAAAAGTCGCATTAATAGTGAACCTGTTACATAATTTACACATTCGGGTGAAAGGTAACTTAATTAATACTAAAACATATAAATTACGATACGCTCATTCTACCCACAGCTCCCCCCACACACCCCAATAACTTATTTTCTTTAAAAGTGCTTAGTCAACAGTATATTTTATGAATGCATGCTTGTTGTATGTACCTTTGGTACGCTTGTAATTTTTTCGTCTTTTTTTCTTGAACACCACGACTTTCTTGAGTTTGGTGTGTTCAATGACAGTCGCTATCACCTTGACATCTTCCTCACTGTGAGCAGTAAAAAAAAAAAAAAAAAAAATTTTTTTAACAATCTCAATTGTTATGTACCTATGTGGTGGTTGATTGTGATGATAAAATAATAGTAATCCTACAAATTTGGAACTATAAACTGACAAAATGCCAAAAAAAAAGGGGAAACAAACTCAAAAAAAAAAATGATCTATTCCAACACATAGCCAACTGACTAGTACCTATCTGTACTAAACAACACTTAATGATTGAATGAACAATAGCTGACTAGCACATTACTGATACCATTACAGGAAGCAAAAACAGTCAATAAAAACTAGCAGGTGTGCAATAAAATATGGGGGTGGAGAAGGAAGTCTGTATTGTTCTTATTCTGTATGAGATAAAGTTGCATAATCTTGTGTGGAGACCATGTGTGGAGGCAAAATGCTTAAAAAAATATTCCATATAATAATACACTAAAAAAAACATGTTTGCAAAAAAACATTATTGCAAATATGCAGTTAAAAAAAAGAGCAACTAGTTTTTTTTTTGGTTTTAATTAGCATTATTTTAAGGTTTCTATAAAAACATGCCCTAAACTGCTCCCCTGCATCAGTTATTGATCTATCACTTATACAGATAATCATGGATGGGAACTTAGTATACTATCATGACAGTTGAGGTCGGTATACAAGTGCACGTTATTATGAAGGTTGCGGTGATATTGTGTTCCTATACCACCTGTCAATATAATGAGGCACAAAGGACGTCAAAGGGATCATCTACTTTAGCTTTATTAGCTTTCCCAACCTTGACGAAACCTTTCCACCACATTCGATCAAGAAACCCACTGATTGCATAACCAACACAATGGTGAAGATCAAAAAAAAAAAACGCCTGAAAACAACAAAAACAGAAACTTTACCCAGGCTAGCCTTAGCTGTGGGTGCTGTACTAACTATAGGCTATGCATTATTAGTACCACAGAGAATAGAGAATAGAGTAAAGAAATGGGGGTGAAGATAAAGTAGGAGGATATGGCTTTCGTACATACTCCAATACATCAAAGAGTGGGGTTTGAAGTTCGGTAATATATTGAAGTTTGGTACAGCGTGTAAACACCTGAGCTTTGGGAATTTAAAAAATAAACCCAAGTTGTAACAGTAAAACATTATTTACTCCAACTCCCTCCTTCCCTCCCTCCCTCCTTCTCTCTCCTTCCCTCGTTTTTCCACCTGGTGACAATTGAGAATACAGTGAAAAAAAAAAAAAAGAGGCTGACAAATATGCACTGATTCTAACAAATACCTGCTATTAAGTATTAACCCAAGCAATACCTTTTTACAGTAGGTTAAAGGAAAAAAAACTTGAAATAAGGACTCAATCGAACACACGTTCACAAGATTATCAAGGTTTGTCACAATATCAATCACAACCAAATGTCTCCAGGGCAGTTCAAACCTTTCAAGGTTACGTTTAAACTTTATAAAGTTTTATTACATTTTATGAGTGGCCATGCTCCATCCCTCCTCTGATGGTGACCATAATTTGGCATATTAAAATAGGTGCTAATGAATGACGAAAGTAAGTATAATCAAATCATATGACCTTATTAATGAATCACTTCCTCTGCTTATGATAAGCAGAGGATGATTCCAATGAGACTATACTCTAGCTGCTATGGGAACCTAAAACAAAAACTTCCCTGAAACAAAGTGAATCTGTACATTGATGCTCTAGCTGCCTCTACATCCTGTACTAAAGGCATGCTTTGCTAACTAAATTTCCACATGTCACAATCTGGAACTATAGCCTTCCAAGAATTGGTACTGATATAACTAACAAGTAATAAGGAAAATAGAAAGAGAGAGAGAGAGAGAGCAAGAGCGAGAATACTTACGATAGCAAGGGTCTGCCAATGAGGGTGAAATTTTCTGACCCGATCATTAAAACCTAATAAAACAAAAGAGTAGAGAAGGGGGGCAGGTAATATGTTAATATATTGTTCATAAAAAAAACCCATTTACAATGTAAAACAAAATTTGAAACCAAAGTATGTGTGACGAGTGGAGAGGAGCAGATTAATGTGTAAATACAGACAACATTAAAAATCAATGCTACTCAAAACCAAATTGGATTTTTTTTTTCAAAAGAGGAATACACAATAAACAAATATGTGATATAGTATCATCCATTACCTTGTTCAGTACAATCTGTGAGCCCAATTCAGCTGGGATGTTGTTAACAACGATGAGATCATTCAGTACTATTTTATGTTGGCGACCCGCTAATGATAATAATAATGCAGTACACACAAACATACAAACACACAAAAGGAAATCATTAAAATGTTAATGTTGGCATTCTATAGCCAATTACCAGACTACGTAACCAAATTGCATCGTTAATGGTCTAAACAAGACGATACCGGAATATTTCTACAAGCACTAGAAAACATTCTCCCACGAGAGATGTTATACAACAGTGCAGTGCAAATTATCAATTGACCCCGTTGAGTCAACTTGTGGCTTTAGCAGTGGGTAATAAATATTTAACTTTACACCAATCCACGTAATAAATAGGGGTTTTTGAAATAGTTACAGGGATATCATACGATTGATACATACCTTATTAGAATCAATTGCTTATTAGTATCAATTGCTATAGCGTTCTATAGGCCTTGTTTCATGCACAAATTGAGTTTAACAACTGATGCCACAAGTGTAATAGAGAGAGAGAGAGAGAGACAGTGAGGCGAAGGGAGGGGGGGGGGGGGGGGGGGGGGAAAAAAAAGGGAAGGGAGGGCAACCTTTGGGGGGTTTTGGACCAAATTT